>VDFB02287430.1:0-22918 GCA_007258455.2 Sequoia sempervirens
TTTAGATTAGCTTAGCAATAGCATAATCAGTTCATTTTTTACATAAAATCATGGTAACTTAGTTTGCATCATGTTCATTTTTAGCATAAACTATGTTTTCATACATCAATCACAATGGTTTCATCGATTCTCTTCCATAGAATTGACTGAAATAGGCTCACTGATCACGGGATTGGGAAAGGGTTGTCGTTTCACATCAACACAACACCAATTCCAAAATGGGATAAGTTTCAAATGGGTTAGATTAGGAATTTAACTGTTTTTATGTAGTTTGTTGCTTTCTGACGAGGGAGCAAACCCGAGACACAAAATAACACTCACAGAATAATATTTTATTCAAAAATATTGAACTCTTACATGCAGAGGATCACAAATCCTCGAGCTCTATGATACATGCAAATTATAGACTTACAGAAAATTACCCAGATTCCCCTTTTGTAGCATGCAAACTTCTTTCCCCAAAAAGTTACTCAAAAATCAGAAACAAGCCCATAAATAGACCCATTTCGGTTTGGAACCAAAAACAACCTTCGAGATAATATTTTTGGCAGTTTGGCACCAAAATTACAATTAGAAATTCAAGTTTAAATTCACAGTCGAAAATTAGCATATTTCTAAAATATGCACCAACTTCCGGAAGCCATAACTTTTAATCCGACCGTTGGATCTTTAATGATAATACCTTTTTGGAAAGCTCTCGAGAAGATGATTTTCCGCAAAGTAGAACCTACAACATCTACTTTGGTTTTTCAGCAAATTTTTAGGCCCATCCTGGATTGTTTAGTGCCTCAAACTGAGCTCAGAAGGTTTTTCAGGGCAAAAAGTAGAAACTGGAACTTGAATAACTTTCAAATCATGAATGATCTTGACCTGATTCTTTCACCAGACTATGTATTTTTCCATCCTAAACCTTCCCATAAATTTCTGTCTTCCCACGACTTCAAATTCAAACCTGCTAAAAATAGCAGTTGAGTAGAAAAAATAGAAAAGCAATTCTGAAAGTTGGGAACTCTTATTCAACGAAAAGGGTATCCAAAAATGCAAAAACACTACAAAAAGCAAACAACAGGAACATAAATGGAAAAAATCTTTCTGGGTGATGCAAGATTGCCCTCACACCACTGGATGCTCCTGCATCACTTTCATTTTCAATTAAATGCTTAGTTTAATTTTCTAATTTGAATGATCTTGTTTGTCGATGTAGGTTTGTTTGGAAAATTTATACTTTGATTCATCACCACTGGATGCTCCTGCATCACTTTCATTTTCAATTAAATGCTTAGTTTAATTTTCTAATTTGAATGATCTTGTTTGTCGATGTAGGTTTGTTTGGAAAATTTATACTTTGATTCATCATGAGTCAAGCATAATCGACCTTCACCTACATTTCCGTATCTCACACCTTCAGGTGGCCATTTTTTTTGTAAGGATCACTATTGCAAAGATCATGAGGGCTAGTTATTATTGGAAAACCTTGTTTAATGATGCTCACAAATAGGTGAAAATTTTCAAAAGGTGTGCTTTCTTTTCTGGAAAGCAAAGGTTGGCTGCCCTCCCTTTTCATCCCATTCAAGTTGATCATACATTTACACAGGGGGTTTGGATTTTAATAGCATGATAAATCCACCATTAAGTGCTGGTCATAAATGGATTTTAACAACCATAAAATACTTCACAAGGTGGACAAAAGAAGTTGTCTTGAAGGATGCCACTGATGCTTCAATTTTAGAGTTCCTTGATGTATTTTTTATAAGATTTGATGCTCCTACCATCATTTCAGATAATGCCAAGGATTTTACTAGTCCTCAAATCCTTGATTGGCAATGAGGCATGTTATTTACTTGAAATCATCTAATTATTAACCTCAGAGTAATGACATAGCTAAGTCTTCAAATAAAAATCTCATCAGGGAGGACCATTGAGGACAATCAAAGAGTCTGGCATAGCAAACTGAAGACAACCCTTTGGGATGATAGAATTACTCCTAAAAGAGAATTTGGTAATTCTCCTTTCATGCTAGTTTATGGAAAGGAGGCAAGGTTACCATTATCATTGGAGCTACCTTCCCTTGAGTTAGCACATCAACTGGAGTTAGAAGGAAATGATGCTATGATAGTAAGGTTGGCCGAGCTTTTGGAACTAGAGGAGACAAGGAAAAGATCTATGCAAGTCATAGAGACTCATCAAACATAGGTCAAAATAAACTTTGAAAAAAGAGTAGTCCATAGGGTGTTCCAAGAGGGAGATAGATAGTGCTAAAATGGGATGCAGACAGATCCAAAGCTGGGAGATATTCTAAATTTGATGTCATTTGGAATGGTACATATGTCATCACTAGTTACAAGGAGGCTAATGCATTCCATCTTTCTAGGTTGGATGGTGAGGTTCTTCCAATCCCAATTAATGGGATTCACCTCAAACCTTATTTCTGATAAATTTTGAGTTTCATGTACATATTGGGTCAGTGCAAGATCATGGGGGTCCAAACTAGGCCCCTAAGTGGCAATGAAAATTCAAAAAAATAGAGTTAGACAACTTGACATAAAAAATTGAATAGGTTATTAACATAATTTGACAAATATGTAAGAACAAAATTTGTAGCAAATTGAATGTAGTTTCTAGGCTACTAGTCCTTTTTTGAAAAAAAAATAAATCTATTTTGTGATAATTTGAAATTTCAATGCAATAGTACTAAATTCTTAGTAAAAAGATAAAAAACAGGTGTAGGTTTGACCAACCTAAGTACAAGAAAAAATAATATTTTTTCTGAAACTTTCAATATAAGTAAATGACACATGCTTGAATGTGCCACATTTTTTTTTTTATAATTTTTTTGCAAGTAAATAATTAGTTATGATTTTTTTATTAGAACATTTCAAAATTATTAAAACGTGTTTGTCTGACCACCTTAATTTGGTCAAAAATTTATGAAATTCATTTAAAAAAAAATTCTATAGTATGTGAAGCATAGAATGTGACTCATCTTTTAGATTAGAAAAATGTGAAATATTTTAAAAATTATAAAAGTTTTTCAATCAACCTATCAATTAGGACTTTAGTTGTAATGTATGTAGAAAATCAATAATAATTATATATTAAATTCAAAATAAGTCATATCAAGATATATTGTTGGAAAGATGGCAATTTTTTCAATAAACCCTTTTTGTTTCATCAAATTCAGATAAAAAAAAGTTGTCAGCCACAAGGGCGAACTTTGGAAAACTAAGGAAATCTTGTAATCACGTTTTTCTAGTTGACTTTCTAGGTATAGCAATCCTGAACCAAATCTCGAGTCAAATCTCAAGCCTACTAATTTTTTCAGAAAAATGGATATCCACTTGTAATGGATATCCATTTGTAAATAAATATCTGTTACCTGTATTATTTATCATACATAATATATAATATACTACATATATTTTATTTATTATATATTATATTAATATTATGTAATATACATTATATAATATATTTAATAAATAGTATATATTTAATACATAGTATATATTATATACTAAATTATAATATATATATATGACAAAATCAGGATCGATCAGGTCAGGCATAAATTCCAGAATAAATCAGGCATTCCATTTCAGCGTCGAAATCCGTCCGTCAAATCTGCGTTCCGGCGGATCAGGATCCGCTGGATCCGGATCGAGGATCCGGATCCGGGTCGAACCGTTTGCATTTCCGCTGGAATCCGAGATCCATTCCAGATCGATCAGGCAGGCGGGAGGATCAGGATCATATCAACAAAGTTGAAAAATAGAATGGAGACAATCCTTCAATCATAAAATTACAACATCAAAGAAAATAGACCAATGAAATACCAAATCCATTGGCAAATGAAGCAATAGCTAGAGCAACATATGGAGGAAATCAAATTTTTGAAAACCCTATTAATCTTCCTCTTTTTTGGTACCCTTATGAAACTTTTCCTGCAGTCACATTGGTAGTCTTAGCTCAAGTCATTCCTATTATGTTGTTAATGTCTACTAAGTTTTCAATCAAGTTACAAACATGTCCAGTCATGGTTCAGTATTTCAACTAACAACTCTTGTAGATCATTCGAGGTTGCACTATATTGAGTGAAAGATAAAGGAGTTCCATACTAATAGAGACTCAGGTAGTAAGGAAGACTAGAAGTCAAGAAGAAGATTGGGGGATGGCTTACCAAGTCCCTTTAATCATAAATTCAAGTAACATAAGGTAAAAAAAAGATGAAAAAAGACGTGCATACAATTTGAGCAATAATGCCACAAGGGAAAAGGGATACAAAGAGAAAAGTAAAAAAGTTGATGTCACTCCAAAGTGGCAAAGTCAAACTCACACCAAGGTGGTTAACATTTAAGTCACTAACACCAAACTTAAAAGGTAAAATAAATGTAAGTAAATTGCACCTTTTCAAATAGTTAAGTAGTTTAAAAGTGGTGATTTGAGTGGAAATTGATGAGCAAAAGTACTTTCAACAAGTAGAGTTTATGTATAATGAAAAACACAACTTTAGGCTGGTAATAAATGCGACCAGCAAGAAAGGGACACAAAACACCAAAAATAAAGTTGTTCTTTAATGTATCTTCACCATGGTAAAGTTGAGACTCTAGTGGAAATTGAGAAGAAAAATCATGCTAAGTATGAAAGGAGTTAGAGACAAGGAATAAGCCAAGTTTTTCCAATGACAACACCAACACAAAGTCACAATTTTCCAATGGTATCATAAACAAGGAAGTGGTAACATAGAAAAGGAAGTGAATTGTTTGAAAAAATGCCTCAAAGAAATTTGGCCTCATGGTGATGCAATGCCATGTTTGAAAATTTGTCATCTATCACCATCTAGTTATTAGTTATGCAATGTGAAGTAATGCTTTGAGTTTGAAAGATGTGCAATGCAATGTAATCAATGATATAAATATAAAATACAAAAAATTCTTACTAATTTTTTAAGGCAATACAATGTAATATTGCTTACTAATATGCTTTGATAGAATTTTTCTAAGCATCCATAGCTTGTTCGAAAGCACCTTTTTTAGGATTTTAGCCATAGAAAAAAGGTAGTAAATTGTTTGAAAAAATGCTTTGGTAGACATGTATGAAAAATGTGGTACAATAGAAAAGGCAGTGAATTATTTGAAAAAATGCCTCAAAGAAATGTGGTCTCATGGAATGTAATGTATGTGAAAATTAATATGAATGAACTCTTGAATGTAATGTATGTGAACCTTAATTTGACACACTACAAAAATGCCTCCTAAAAAAGTGATATGAAAAGGTAAAAGACAATAAGTGAATGGTTGATAGAGATATGAAAAGGTAAAAAACATGCCATAATTTTTATCATTCTTCCAATTGAATAATCACAAACCATCTTTCTTTTTTATTTGGCTACATATGGTCAATATGAGATTTACCTTCTCAACAAACATTACACAGTTCTTCTCATACCATTTTGCATTAATTTTAGCTTCTTTTGAAAAAAATCAGCTACCCACTTCATTATAGGAGTTCAAAAAACTAAATAATGTCAAATGTAGATTCATTCAAGAGATCTTTAAATCATGTTTATTCTCAAATTGAGTGCTCAAGATGCAACTAGAATGCCAAATTTTGACCTAAAGCTTCCACATAGCCACTATGAGCTCAACATTCAAAAAATGGTGATAAAATTTGGTGATAACATTAGATAAATGGTCATAAAATTTGGTAAATTTTCCAAAGGAAATCAAATTTAACACTAACATAGATGGATTACCAATTGTAATTCATAATTTCTATTAAAATACAATTTCGTTAATCTATAACATGTTATTGATCATAACTTTAAACCATTCTAAAATAATTATACATTCCAATTTTAAGTTTCAAAGTAGAAATACATGCACATGAGGAACAAATTAGATCGAATATCAATTCTTTATATCAAAATGTAAAATAATTGTGTTTGTGCATATATAAATTTGGCATATATGCCTACTCAAAACAAGTTTTACAAAATGTGGCATGTATGCCATCTCAAGATCTATCAATCCCTAAATGTATCAATCTCTATCAAATCCTAATCTTGTGTTGGATCATCGAAATTGAGCCTCCTTAAAGAACTTGGTGGCTCTGAAGTTGCCTGCACAATAACAATTCAAACCACAAATTAGATTAATTATGTGAATGGTTGACAAGATAGACTACTAAATATAAACTTATATACTATAATTTAGAAATTATCAATTTAACATCAAAATCACTATATTGAACTATATTATATCAAAAATACAATTTTTATTTACTTCAAATCTTGCTCTTTTCTTTGCAAGACATTCTGCATATGATTATCCCTTAGGATGATCAAGAGTCCCCATATAATGAAATGGTCCCAAATTCATCACATTGCTGAATCAAGCAGAGGACTATAGTAGGTAAAATAAAATTGATAAGAATTAATATATAATAATTGAAAAATAATCATATTTACTAAACATATATCTACTCCTATCTAAATGTATATATCTATAATATAAAATAAACACATACCTGCTATGATGCTTGTACACTTGCTGTAGACGGGCTCATCATGGATGAACCAACTAAGATAGTTTCCTATATAAAAATGACAAGAATGTAACACAATTTAAATGCACATGTACAGATAAACATAATGTCAGGAATATAAAAAAAACATATACTTGTTGTGATGCTTCTTCCAATGTGTCAACAACAGTCAAGATGGCTGTAAAAGTACCAGGTTGTTGCATAAAAAGACAAGAATAAATTAGACTATCAACCTATGTACATGTACTTAAACATAATAGATTTCAAAAATTAACATCTAAATAACAATTTAAATGATACCATATACTAAGTCTCTAGGACAAACGAAATGGTCGATTGAGTAGCCTCTTGGACTTGTGAAATTTGATCTTCTATCAACAACTATTAAAGATTCCGGAACACAAACATATATTAGTACTAATATCTCTTATAAAATATGAGATAAAAGATATCATGCACTATGAAATTACTTTAAGTCTTATTGGTGCCTCCACATCATCTCTTCCACCCAATGTCTCTCCTGGAAATGCTCCACTTCATACTTCTCATCTCCTACATCCAACATATCATGGACCTCATAGTCGAATGTATCCATTGGAGCCTTAGTGGATTGTTGAAGAGGACCCAAACATGTATTGTGGCACATAATGCAGTAATGGGGCACACAAATATGTGCTAAAGAGGAGGGTGTACCAGTAGCAACTGATGCAACAGGTGCATCACCATTATGATGGGATACAACAGGTGCATCACCATCATGATGGGATACAATAGGTGCATCACAATAATGATGGGATGCACCATCATGTGACTGTGCAACATGTGAGCTATGTGTGATCAAATGGCCACTCAATGTATGTATGGCCAAAATACTCTGACTGCTTGCATCTACAACAATCTCTGGGTAAGGTATTGGAGTTAGGGAAGCAATTGGTAGAGTAGGAAGAAGTGGGGTTA
This sequence comes from Sequoia sempervirens, assembly GCA_007258455.2. NCBI lineage: Eukaryota > Viridiplantae > Streptophyta > Pinopsida > Cupressales > Cupressaceae > Sequoia > Sequoia sempervirens. The sequence goes on from VDFB02287430.1 coordinate 7,501, forward strand.
CTCGATGTGCCCTAGGTCTATCTTGAGGCATTCCTCTACCCACACCTTGGAAATCTCGCATATCAAAGTAGTTGACATGCTTACCTAGGAAAAACTCAACATATAGTTTTCATAGAAAATATTGTGTGACATCAAGATTGTTGTTGGGTGGTTTATCAAAAACCATCCACCAACGTTTCCAAAAATTATCTAGGATACCTCGATGTGTGCACCATTTAATAAAAAATTTAGGCTTACACACATCTATGGGTTGTCCAGTTTTGGGATTGATAAATAGCTGGGCTAATTAGACTTTCATAATGTCAAGTTTCCTCACTTCATCATATGATAAACCATTGGCGTAATGTTTCCTCTGGGACTCTCACCACTCTATAAACCTAATATGTTGGTTTGTGAGAGTTTCAACATTGGAAATGATTGTTTCTAATGTTTTTTTCATATCAAAGAGCTGAGGGAGTGTCTCGTATATTTGACATATATTTCTTAATTGATTTAAATTCCTATGGATAGATTCATGGATAGTGGGTATGTTTTGTAATGGAGAAATTGGTGGTGGTGGAGGATTTGGTTGGGCAGGGTTTTCATCTGGACCAAGGTTGGGATTCTCAACCATTTTTAAACTTGTTTGATGTTGAAATTTTTAGAAATTAACAATTATTTTAATGCAAACTATTATGCATATTCAAAAACCTATTTTTGACTAAAATTCTTAAAAAATAATGCAAAACTAAAAAAAATGATTTTTTTTTTTATAAATCATACATACCTCTGATTAATGGATGATTTTTGCAAAAAAAATCACTGGAAAATGGATATACGAGTTCTATAGTTGCTCCCAAGTGCACAACATAGAATAAGGCAAGTGAAAATGACACTCACATTTTCTTTTTGATTTATAACACAGTAAACTGATATCCATTTTGAAACAAATATCCATTTAGTTTAAGTTGTTTTTTTAATTAAGTTGGGTCTGTCTTGTCCCTTAGTATAAGGGATGGTGCAAACCGACTAATAAGAGGGTTTTTATCATTTATATATAATAATATTATAAAATGATATATATATATATATATATTATATATTATATTACAATATAATATAATATATTGTATTATAATATAATATAATAATAATATATTATATTATATAATACAATATATAATAATATAATATGATATTATATAATATAATATCATAATATTATAATATTATATTATATAATATTATATATTAATTATATATATAATGATATAATATAATATTAATATATTAATATATATAATATAATAATATTATATATTAATATAATATTATTATTAAATGATGTAATATAATATATAAAATAAGGCAAGTGAAAATGATGCTCAACCTTATCTTTTTTATTTATAATATAGTAAACGTGTAACATTCCGCTACGCAACCCCAAAGGGTAAGAGCCAAAAGAAGACAAGATAATTTTTTTTAAAAACATAAAGAATAACTTACACAAATAGAAGATTACAATACACTACAACAACCACAAACATGGCCAAGCATGGCCGAACATAACCCAAAGGAGAGAACTAATCCACCCTCCAAAGAAAAATCCAAACATAACAAATATATGAGCTCCAGGGAAGATGCTTTGGAACCTTAGCAGCGCTACTTCGGAACCTTAATAGTGCTGCTCCAGAACTTCCAGCTCAGTGCTGAAACTTCCAGCTCGGCTCGGCGCTAGAAATTCCATCTCGGCGCTAGAAATTCTAGCTCGGCGCCGAAACTTCCAGCTCGGCTCGACACCAGAACTTCCAGCTCGGCTCGACGCTAGAACTTCCAGCTCGGCTTGGTGCCAAAACTTCAAGCTTGGCTCCAGAACTTGTAGCTCAGCTCCAGAACCTTTAGCAGCATTGCTCCGGAACTTGTAGTGATGCTTCAGAACTTGAACAGCGCTGCTCCGGAACTTCTGTAGCAATACTCTGAAACTTGCAATGCTGCTTCAGAATTTGAACAATGCTACTCTGGAACCTTGTAGTGTTGCTCTAGAACTTGGGCAGCAACAACAAAGACCAAAAAAAGAAAGCGGCGATGCTCCGGAACCTTTGCAACCGCAACATAAGGCATTAACAAAGGGCAGCATTGCTCTAGAACTTCTGCAGCCTATAACATGAAGGTAAAATACAACCAATACTCTAATTTTTGCATAAAACTTTTGAAGGAAAAGCTATAAAATGATTATCATCATACAAGCAAGTCCGATACCAACATCTAAACTCATAATACAAATATAAAACATCTCATTTCTTCTCATTAATTGATAAGTTTACATGTTTTCTTTCAAGAGCGTACAATATACATAAATGAATGCACATAGATATAAAGACATAACCAAGAATAAGAAACATCATCTAATAAATCATGAACAAGAGGGAACACTTCCAACTAGCGCTCCAATAACCTGTACACTGGTCCCCAATGGCGGTGGCAACGCCTCCCTACCATGTGGACTCAAAAGAGGCCACCCCACCATGCTTAGAGGTAGTCACAGGGCCCAAGTAGCACACAAGGCAAGGGTAACAAAGGGCCAACTCTCACATCAAACATAGAGTAGACAAGGAATACAACGCATTATGCCAATATCACAACAAGTAAATGCTCCTACAATGACATGTCGGGTACAAGTCATGACTACAGAGGTATAGGTACGAAAGTGAAAACTGGGTGAAATGTCATGATGTGTGCTCGAAGGAATGACACCACATGGAATTAGATACGTCTCTCCTACGGATGGGTAAAATCAAACATGCCAGAATCAACACCCTACAGACGGATAAGTCAACGCCTGCAGACGGATAGGCCTTCTCGTTTAACCAAACGCGGAATCCACAACAAACATGAAACAATGAAGAGAAGCCATGATATTCAGTCATAGAAACCATTTAACATAATCAAACTTATATTGCTGAAAAGACAAGTTTAAAGGTTGTAAATCAGCATGAAGAGAAGGCACGAAATCAAGTGAAAATTCAAAGTGCCCAGATTAAAATTCTAGACCCGAACTAATTCATATTTTGACGTTCCTACATGAAATCCAATTTTATTTTACATTTTTATCAGACAGTTATGGAGCAGCAAACAAAAACGTCATTTAGAGAGGGCACAAATTTGGCTGAAAATGAAAGTGTTCGAAATGCAAATCTAAGCCCGACCGACGTCGGATTTGGGCGTTTCAAGTCAAAATACACCTTCGATTTTTGAGTCTAGGGCCAGAATGAAGGGCTGTATCGAAAAACATTATTTTTCCACACAAGCCAAGCAAAAACACAAAAAATTGAAAGTGCCCAGATTTTAAATCCATGAAAACCCAGTTGAAGGAATGGCATCCCAACATGAATTCCACACTCAAATTTCATTTTCAACAACTAAGTAACGAGCAGCAAAAGAAAACACTATTTTAATACAAATTGGGCAAAAGACGAAACATAAAAGAGAGCCCATGAAACATATTTTCCCATACACCCAATTCAAGTTGTTGAAGATCTATAAATATAGTCACACAAACCCCCACACAGCAGCAATCACCAATTAACTCAATCCCACATTCATTTCCAACAAAACAAAAATAAAGACAAGAAGGATTTCATCAAATTTTCATGGGACAACAACCCAAATTAAAAGGATAATTTACCAGCCAAGAATCATTGAAAAACCATAGAAATTTACTTCAAATTGCCCGAAAATCGAAATGAAAAATTTGCACAAAGGAGAAGGCACAGACAAGCTCCAAAATCAAGCATAAAACAAAAATAGGTAGGCTGATTTCAATCCCATGCCCAAAACAACAATTTTCTCCAAAGAATCCCCCTGCAAATAAAAATTCCCTTTTTCCTTTTTATATTTTCTTTTCTAAAAAGATAACTCCCTCCAAAATAAAATGAATAAAAATATCCATATATTCAAACAAGGCTGCCCCCCTTTAATAACTAACTCCTCAACACAATAAAATGAAATAAATCATTTTATTAGATAAACAGTTAATGCTTACAAAGACAATAAATTAAAATCGCCAAATATACAAAGCTCCCCAAATAAGATTAACAAAATCATTTTAAAATTTCCAATTAAAATATATCATTCTCTTGAATGATCAATAAAAATTATTTAAAATATCATATTTAAAATTTCAAGGGTAAAACCATTCCTAATCTCAAATCAATTAAGCACAATGAAATACCATGAAAAGATACCAACAAAAATGCATCATAACACCGACAACCAAAATAAATAGCCATATAAAAGATTAACGAAAACCATAACAAAGGCATACTGGTAACCCACATATAGCAGAAAGGTGCGCCGAAACTTATGGTGGAAAGGTGCTCTGGAAGTTGTTGTTAGGTAATCGGACGGTAAGACATCAATAAGGAAAACATTGCCCTAACAGGGTACAGTGAGCTAGGGTAGGGAAAATTTTGGCCCGTGACCAGTAACCACCATCGGGGATATAAGTATGCTCAGGCTTGTGGATCTAGGCGGAGTCGATACTCGGTGCCTGCATCACTTTCAATTACACGTTAAAGTACATGTGCATATAACATATATCCAAAGTAACATCAATCATTAGGAACCTGGGAGTCATGATATCATAAGCCTCTCGAATATGAGTGTTATGACATCATCCCTTTCCTATCCATAATCATACGTAAACCATGATAACAATATATAAGCTTGTAATCTAGAATATTCATTAATCATGATAACCTTTCCATACTCATCAATGTATAATCTCATTATGACAACATTTAACATTTTAAAATATCAAATCAAAAATTAGAATGCTACCTTACCGACTTGAGATTAGAGAGGTGTTACAAAACAAATATCCATTTCAAAATTGATATCCATTTAGTTTAAGGTTTTTTTTTTAATTAAGTTGGGTCCGCCCTGTTCCTTAGTATAAGGGATGCATAGACTGACTAATAAGAGGGTTTTTATATTATAAAAATCATTTATATATAATAATATTATAAAATGATATATATATTTTAATATATATTATATTATAATATAATATAATAATAATATGCCAATAGTGGCATGACATGATGGTTAAGTTGTGGTGTTGTTCTTGCCATCAAGGTTCAAACCAGGCATTGGGGTTTAATTGTTGAATGCTTAAATTAGGGATGAGGTCTCTCGTTTGTGACCTCAATAGTTCATAGCTTTGGGTCAAAAGTGTTTACCTCTTAATAAAAAATAATAATCTAATAATAATATATTATAATGTAAAATGATATTATATAATATCATATATATATATATTATAATATAATATAATATTATATTATATTGTAATATAATATAATATTAATATAATAATATTATAAAATGATATAATATAATATTTAAAATTACTCTCCAAAGCACACAACAGAGAATAAGGCAAGTGAAAATGACGCTAATTTAATGCACAGGAAATGGATATCCATTTGACTTGGTGCTTGCTATGATACCATGTACTTTCTACCCTAGCCTAGAAAAATTCAAAGTGGATTTTTTCATTTTTGGGCAAGTAAACAATGCCTTTTTTGTTTACATCACCACTTTTTGGACCCCCATGATCTTGTACATACCCTATTGTAAATATCTTATTTTTCATGAAGTGTTTTGCACACCCTACATTCTCCTTAAGGGAATGCATGTTCTAGATTACTTGATTTTCTCCAAGTGCATGCATGCACATGTTTTATTTTTCCCTTTGGAGGCCTAGTTTTGAAAATCCCCTTCATGACTATGCCCGATGGAATAATAAGGTCCATGTATTCCATGATTAGAAGGTAATCATCCCACAAAAATCACCAATTTTTTTGACATTTCATGTCACCCTTTGATGACCCATCATTTGTAATCGATCTGTGAGATCCTACACAGACCATCTTGTATGAATTCTCCTTGAAGGTTCCTAAAAGTGGCTATGTTGTGTTTTCAGACCTTTAGGCTATTGCTTGCTTGATTCCTTGCATCCCTCTTCTATCGCCCTCGATCTCTTCCTTCTTCTTCTCCCTTTCCTTCCATTTCTTCCTTTAGAATTTTGGGTTTCTACCATTGGGCTTAATCCTTTCTCTCTACCCCTATCCTTCCTTCTGAAAATCAACTAAGTGTTGATTTTTCAAGGGTCAAACTTCAACCTTACCCTTTACCACGTATCATTTGTTATGGTAAGAGGTAAGCCCTCCATTTGACCCCCAACCCTTGACATGTTCTCTGGAAAAGCGACCAAGTGTTTGCTTTTTGGATTTCAGGGATCGATCATCCCTTTTACCTCTTACCTTTGTTAAGGTAAGAGGTAAAACCTTTCCCCGACCCCCAATGTGATTTTCAAAAAATAACTAAGTGTTTGTTTTTCAGGAATCGGGGATCGGTCTTCCACTTTTCCCCTTACCTCTTTTGTAGAATGCGGTAAGGAACCCTCTTGATGCCAAACCTTTGAAAATATTTCTCCCCTTCAAATTTCTTCCAATTTTCTTTTTCTCTTTCTTCCCTAGTATCTTGACTAGTTCTTTCAAAATCTATCGAAGTCCTTATTTTTTGGACTTTTAGGTTTCATGATCCTGTTTTACCTCTTACCACTCTCTTTGATAAGCGGTAAGTGGTAAGTTCGTACCCCAATCTCTGATGGCTGATGAGTCCTTTTGGGCTTCGATTCTTTCCCTTTCCTCCTACACTTTTCCTTGCTTAGTGGTAAGTGATAAGCCTTATGCCTGGTGTCTAAAACCTGACATCAGTGCCAAAGCAGTGTATGAAATATGAGGTATGAGAGATGCACAAGGTTCGTTGTTCAAAAGGGTGCTGCTTTTTGGGCCTATAGACCATTTAATAATGTAAAGGTTTCTTTTCAAGCCTGATGCTCTGACCTTTCCACGGATTTTGACAAATTTTTTCTAGGCAATGCCATTATTCTCAAACTACTTCCTTAGCTACCTGTTTCAACTTTAGGGCTTCAAGGACAATATTAAATACATTCTCTAACTTCTGCAAGTGGATTTTGTGGCACCCATACTCATTTATTATTGTTTCTTTACCTCTTCTAACGAATCCATGGCCATATCCCTGATTTTAATGGGGATTTGGATGCACTTTCAAGAAAACATTTATTGTTGGGTATGGCATGCAAGTCATGGCTTCTCTTAGCTCCCCTTCTAGTGTAGATTTCATGAGTAGATCTTTCCTTGATCATATCTCCTTGACTGCTAACCCTAGTTGGGTTAGGGTTTGAGTTGCATTCATCCAAGTTATGCTTGATCTATAAAAGCAATACTTGTATTCTTTTAAAGGGTTCTTCTTTTGGGCTCCTCTCACAGTTTTTCTTTTATAAACATTGTATTCTACATTCTACCATTGTAAAGCTTGGATTTATGCCTTATATTAATGAAATCTAGCTATTGTCATAGTTATTTATTGCATGTTTGAGTAAAACTTTTTACCTTCATGTCTAAATGTGTGTTTTAGTTGATTTATTAATGTATTGAACAATCTGAAGCAAAGAAGAAATACAATTCTATCTTGGTGTACCACCTTCATTTCCATTTCATGTTATCCTTCTATCTCTCTTCATTGTGAGCTATTTGAGTGGAGTAGTAATAGGGTTTTCATGTGTTGGGTTAGACCAACACATTTTCACTTATTAGAGAAGGAAGTTTTCCTTCTTCAAAGACTCAACCTCATTTGTGTAAGGTCCCACACCTTGAGGTCGTTTCCATTGTGTCATTAGAACAATGAACTCGTTGTTTAGTAGGGTGAAATTTTATGTGACAACAATTACAATTATCATTTGAACTACCTTCTCTTGAGTTGGCACATTAGCTAGAGTTAGAGGGAAATGATGCTATGACAGTAAGGTTGGCTGAGCTTTTAGAGCTGGAGGAGACAATAAACAAATCTATAGAAGTCATAGAGACACATCAAACACATTTCAAAATAAATTTTAACAGAAAAGTAGTCCACAGGGTGTTCCAAGAGGGAGATCTAGTGCTGAAATGGGATGTAGATAGAGCTAAAGTTGGGAGGCACTCCAATTTTGATCCCATTTGAAGTGGTCCATATGTCATCACTAGCTGCAAGGAGGCCAATGCATTTCATCTCTCCAAGATGGATGGTGAGGTTCTTCCAATCTTAGTCAATGAGAGTCACCTCAAACCTTATTTTTGAAGGTTTCAAGTATCAAGTACATGATATTTAATCTCTTTTCTTTCCACTAAATGATTTTGCACACCCTACATTATCCTTAAGGGAATGCATGTTCTAGCTTTCATGCTTTTCTTGAAGTGCAAGCCTGCACATGTTTTTTTTTTGCTCTTCAGAGGCCCAATTTTGTAAATCCCCTTCATGAATTTGTTCCCAATGGATTGATAAGGCCCTTGGATACCATGATTAGTAGACAATCATCTCATAAAAAATTCTACAATGTTGACATTTTATGCCCCCCTTGATGACCCATCATTGATAATTGATCTGAGAGATCCTACATGGGAAATCTTCTATGAATTTTCCTTGAGAAGGTTCCTAAAATTGGCTAAGTCCTATATTTTCAAGCTTTCAAGTTTTCACATACCTCCTTTATTGAAATTTGAAGAATGTAATGATGATTATTAAACAAGTACACATGGAAGACACATTAACAAGACCTATGACTAGTCAAGTGAGTATGACAAATTAGGTCTCAAGCAGTTTGCACGAGGTTGTCTAGGGATGATTTGAAAGAAAAATCCTACCACACAGTCGGGAGAAATGGGTAACCCACCCTTCACCTTCACTTCCCAAAGGTATAAAGTTATTTGGGGCTTAGATAAGAGTGACAATATTTCAACTCCCAAATAGGCGTGTCTTTGGATTCACACCTTGATTGAGGTCGTCCCTTGGAGGGGTGTGTGCTCCAAGTAGGCCTCCTAAGAAGGGTATGAAAAAAGTGAACCAAGTGAGGCATTTTGGAGGACACACACACTTGATTCACACTCATAGTTGTTAATTTACCTTTAGAAATGAAATGTGTGCGAGAAAACAATGGAAACACTTGTTCTTTTTAACCCAAATCCAAAATGTGTGATGGAAGACAATGGTTCTTTTTAAGCACAATTTCAAAGTGTGATTGCAAACAAGATGTTTGTTTTAAAGCCCCAAATCCAAATGTGTGATCAAACAAGTTTAAGAGATGAAAGATGAAAACCCTAGCTAAAACAATGAAGCACAATATCAAATGCATAATCAAAACCCTAGCTAAACAATGAAGCACAATGGAGTAAAATAACATAAAGGAAAGAAGAATTTCACCAAACAGCCTTCATGCCCTTCATGATTGACCTTCATTGCCCTTCTCCATTTGCTGTACCATGATCTTTTCCCTTAGATTTTTGTGTGAGAAACTATGACCTATGACAAGAATCAAGAAAGTATTGAAGGATTTGACTCAAAATGCAAGTGTACTCAGAATTCTAGAAGCATGAAGAAGTGTGCAAGCCTAAAGTTTGAAGCATGAAGTGTGAGATGATGAAGTGATGAAGTCGGGAGATGATGAAGTCCCCAAATGAGGTTGACATTTCCTTTTTATAAAAAAGTCAATTTTGGATGAATGGCCAGGATTGAAAGATGAGAGATGCCCTAAGATCAAAGACTGCAATTAAATGTGACAACCATCAATTAGGGTTAGGGCAACATTAGGGAAAAATTTGAAATGAAGAGCTAAGATTTGATTTTAGAAAAATCAAATCAAAGGTCAAGAATGCATGTAGCAAGGAGATATTGGGCACGAAAAAAGAGGTTGTTGGAGAATCAAATAAGAATTTAAAATTATTTGATTCAAGAGGTGATGTTCACGTTTTGAATTAAAAATTAATTTAATTCAAAAGTAATGGGGTCATGTGATAGTAAATAGTTATTTCAAATTATTTACTTGGTGGGAAAAAGGAAAGTGGACAATTTTAAATAAATGATTTTATTTAAAATTAGAAAAAGCCAAGGTGGACAATAATTAAATAAATTATAAAAATTTATTTAATTATAAGAAGACATTAGAAATTAATGACGTATTTAAGTTTATTTATTTAAATAATTAGGAGGAAATAGTGGACAAATAATTAAATAAATTTAAAAATTTATTTAATTATAGAGGGACATAAGAAATTAGCGACATATTTAAATAAAATAAATGTAATTTATTTATTTAAATAGTCAAGAGGAATAAAAGATATGAATTAATTTAATAATTAAGAATTATTTAATTAATAGTTGAATTTGGACTAGAGGACATAATTAAATATTTTAATTATGTTAAGAAGAAATATGGAGAAAATAAAGTTTGCAAGCCTAGGTCAATTTTATGTGTCTACATTTTGCCCCTCTTTGTCATAATGCAGTTTATCACATTGTGACAAAGAAAATTCAGTTCAAGATATGCCTCAGTGAAAAAATAGGATGAGGAAGAATGATGAGGAGCTAGCGGTATGCCCCCTCGAGAGGATGGGTGGGTTTAGAGAACACGAGTGTGCTCTTGAAATGAATGAGAAGACTAGAGGATGAAGGAATAGAAGAAATGTTAGTGTGAAAGACATAGATGATGAGAAAGATACCTTCAATATTTGTCAAAGTACTAATAGGTGTTGCATAATCATCATTAGGAATTAAAATGACACTAATGGACAACAAACACCATGGTATGACATAGACCAAGGTGTGCAAGGTCATCCACTTGCAAAATAGACAGTCGCAGACAAGGAATGTCCTAACTCATACTAAGGGAAAAGTTGCCCCAGTCTTTTTGTCAAGACACACCAAAGACAATAATCAAGAGAAAACAAATAGGTCATGAGACGTCATTGCACCTCTAAATCCTTCACGGGACATCCTCGAGGTAGCTAGTAACATGAACAAGAGACAAAACAATAAAAAGATAAGACAAAATAGACCAGCAAAGTTAACAACCATTCAATGTGTTTGCCAATATTTGTTTGTCAAAGGTGGATTGCTTGATAGTTTCACAATTTAATAGTTTGCACAATTTTGACGGTTGGACGGTTTGACGGTGTTGACGATGCCTATTGTCAAGAAGGACATATCCTGAAAAGGAAAATGACATTTTGACGAGGTCCAAGTCCAAGAAGGACACATCTTGGAGGGGACCATATAGTGACGAGATTGACATTGTTTTGGTAATTTGACTGATTTTGACTGGATGACTAATTGGACTATGTTGTTTGTTGGTTCACAATTTAAATGTCGACGTTTCAAATGACTGACTATGTATGAATTATTTGACTAACATGACGAATGCAGACTCTATTTTGGAATTTTTGAGAGTTATTTGGATGTTTTTGTGTTTTTCGGATATTTTTATTTTTTTTGGATTTTTGACGTTTATGAATTTTTTTGGATTTTTGAAAGATGAGGTATGTCAAGAAATACCCAAAACATGTTTCAACATTTCCCCCCCTATTTTTATCAAGATAAAAAGGAGGAAGAGAAGATGAATGGACTTAATATGATAGGTATGTATGACGACTAAAGATGGTAGGATTTTAAGATAGAATGATATGACATGAAAATGATAGGTTGGATAGATGAGACATTGTGACCCCAAGTGTAAGTGACATAGAAGATCAACCTACACATGATGCTTGTTTCCCATGTTTTCATAATGGTACTTATGCAGGGCACCTGTTTACTAGGTTTTCACCATTGGACCAAGGGATTTCTCTTTACCTTTTTTTTTCTCATTTTTTTTGACTTTTTTTTTTTGAATTTTTGGATAGGAGAAGGGGAATATGGATAGGAGGGTCTCAAGTGTCTAGTTCCATGATAGGTGATAGTCCCATTTGAGTGTGATGCCATCGCATGGACCATGTCAAATGTGCTCATAGATGTTGGTAAGGGATGACATGAAAGGGAGATGGAGTAGGTAGATGATGGATTATGAAAGGTGTGATAATGGATTATGATGTGGAATATGTAGGACCGGAAGTGGATTATGATGTGGGCTATGTAGGACCAAAAGTGGATTATGATGTGGATTATGTAGGACTAATGCAAGGAAGATGGGTGAAATGTTTATGCAAAAGCATGGACCATAGGGATAGGGTGAGTGAAATATGTAGGAAAATACTTGAATGATGGGGTGGTGGAGGTATGGAAAAGAATCATGACCAACGACTACACACACCATGAAAAAAATTGAAGCTTTTGAGTGGACGGAGGTGAAGGAAGCAATGGTGATGTTTGCTTAGTGGATGGATGATATAAGCATTTAGGGACCCACAGAGACTTAGCATTTTTATGATTTTTTCTTTTCATATGGGATGGAGGAATTTGATATTTTTGTATGGAATGACATTTTTGAAGGGATGAGGAGGATGGTTGGGATTTTTGAGAGGTGGATGCCTCATTTGACTTGCATTTTTGTTTAGGGACCCATATCATTTTAGTTTTTGACTTTTCTTTCAGAGGTAAGGGTTTGGATAGATTTTTGAATGTATTTTTCTTTGGTTTCTTGCATTTGTACCCTAAGGGACTAGGACCCTTAGGATTTTTTGCGTTATGAAAGGAGGCATCCAAATGTTTATTTTTGAATCCCATGGGGTGTATGGAATGAGTGGAAGCTTCATGTTTACACAATTTGTGCATTTTTTGGTCATGACTAGGATATTTAGGGTATTTATGAATGATTGGGATATTAGGTGTTGGAAGTAATGGTGAAAAAGTGGGTGGAGGGATATTAGGAGTTGGAAGTAATGGCGGAAAAGTGGATGGAGGGATATTAGGAGTTGGGAGTAATGGTGGAAAAGTGGATGGTGGAAGGTGTATGGTCACATGCTTTTGACATTTGTAGGATGATGGAGGCAGAATGGCCACGTATGTTTTGGGAATATGATAAGGCTTGTCGTGGAAAGTGGACTTAGGATGGATGGAGGAAGTACCGACATTGTTAGGTTGTTGAACTTGGGGTGCGTATCCAAGGCCATATGAGCATGGAGGGGGGACTTTGACTAGTATAGGCTCCAAGATTCCTTGTTCAAGAAGGCCTAAGCCTTTGTCTTGATAATTCATTTTTTGGAGCATGCGATTGACTATAGGACTAGGTGTAGTTTGGGAACTAGATTTGTGTTGATTATTGGATGAAGTAGGCGAAGTGATGGACAATGGTTGTTGATGTCCTAAGGAGGAGCATTCATGGATGAAACTGGATAAGCCAAGTGGATATGATGATGGTTTTTAAATAGGGTCGATGGTGGATGTGGAATGATCATTAGGATCTTGATTAGTATTGTGTTCACTAAGATCCAAGGTATTGGTTTGATCTCCTATGTTTGCTTGGGAGAAACTTGTATCATCATGGGAAATGGATGTTTGTGCATCATGGATGGGTGAGGTGACAAGATCTTGACCATGGAATGCATAAAGTTGGCTAAGAGGATCATCATGGTCTTCTTGATCATAAAAGGGATCTTGATCAGAGATGGGAGCTTGATCATGAATAATATTAGGTGTTTTATGAACAAAATCATGAGGGTGTTGATCTTTATGTGGATGAGGGGGTAATGTTTCCCAATGTTTAGGATTGTGCTCTTGACATACCTCATGACTTATTTGAATGGAGGTGGAAGAGGATTTCTCATGGAGAGAATTGACATGTTCTTGATGGTCAACAACATAGGAACATGATAGAGGGTGACTTGGACTTATGAGGGGAGACTCTTGAATTGGATCAAGGGGTTATGGATGACATGGTTGGCTTGAAGGGCTTTGCATGATGTTTGAGGACTCTTTTGTGTGTTCAAGTATATGTATTGAATGACATGGTGGCAATTTATTCCTTGCTTTTAGCCCTTGGGTGACATCCTTTATAGGTGTAGGGGTGGAAGGTGTTGTCCTAGGGTTTTGATTTTGATTGGATGGAGAGTGAATGGATTGAGTGGGTTGGTGGATTTGGGAAACTCAACATGTTTACTTTTGTAATGTTTGTACTACGGACATGGAGTTGATGTATTAGCAAGTGGGTTAGAGGATGGCAAGGGTAATGAAGGGGTTAATGGGTTGGAAAGTGTAGGGACCATTGGATTAGGACTAGGACATAGTGGCTTTAGGATAGGATTTTGATTGGATAGTGGTGTGATATAATTATAGGGTCCATGACCTAGATTAGTGTTCCCCTTGTCAATGGTTGCATTATAACATGAGGAAGTTTGGCCTTGTTGCAAGGTAGAACTTAAGTTCATTTTTTGTTGTTGTGATGTGGCTTGATAGTTTGATGTGGCATTGACATGTGAAGAAGTGGATGGATTAGATTGGTATGAGGTGGAAGGGGATGGCACAAAAGGTTGAGGTGGCATTGGTTGATAATGAATGGATAGGGGATGATGTTGTGGTTGTTGGATTTCACAAGTGGCAATGAATTGATTGGATTGAGATAGGAGGTGTTAGATTTGAGGTGATTTAATTTGTTGAAAAATTTGGAAGAGGGTTTGAAGTCTTTGGATGGTTTGGTGGTCTAGGGGTTGGGGTATTTGGTGAAGTGTTTGAAGGAGGTTTTGAATTTTGGATGCTAGGACTTTGTTTTTGAATGTGGGCATGGTGTCACATATGTGTTTAAGTTCTTGCATGCCAATTCATTCTCCAAAGTATGCAACATAGTTCATGTCATCATTAGAGGTGGTAGGAGGAGCCCCTCAAAGTATGATTTTAGGTTTTGGTTTTGTTTCATTATTTGAACTAGGGAGAGGGCCTCCTTGAATTATGATCTTGGGCTTAGGAATATGATTGTGCCTATTTATGATTAGGGCCATTTTGACAAATGTTGATTGACTAGGACTAGGTTGGTGATGATGTTGAGATGATAAGATTGGATGATTAAGAATGATTAGGGTTGATGGTTAGAATGAAAGTTGAATGATGAAGATATGATTGGAATATGATTAGGAATGGATAGGATGAGATAATTGTGAAATTATTATTAGGATAATGATTTGGATAGAATGATTAGTAATGATGTGGAATGGCAAGATTGGGTGACTTGATTGATTAGGACGATGACTAGGATGATTAGGATATGATGTAGAATGATAAGGATATGATTTGGATTGGATTGGGATGAATTCAATATGATTAGGAATGACATTATTGTATGAATTGGATTGATTAGGATGATGACTAGGATGAATGAATGATGAGTAGGATGTGATTAGGACAAGGTGGAATGATGAGGTATGATGACTAGGATACGATTAGGATGAAGTGGATATGATGTGGCTATGAAGGGTGATTAGGATGAAAGTGATTGGATATGAATGTGTTGGAAGAACATGTAGAGTGAATTGTCTTTATGTGTTTGGTGTTTAGCTTGATTTGGAAATGTTTAAATGAATTATCACACATGTACACACATGAATCACTCATGCAA
>VDFB02287431.1:0-27566 GCA_007258455.2 Sequoia sempervirens
CAAGGGATTTCTCTTTACCTTTTTTTTTTCTCATTTTTTTTGACTTTTTTTTTTTGAATTTTTGGATAGGAGAAGGGGAATATGGATAGGAGGGACTCAAGTGTCTAGTTCCATGATAGGTGATAGTCCCATTTGAGTGTGATGCCATCGCATGGACCATGTCAAATGTGCTCATAAATGTTGGTAAGGGATGACATGAAAGGGAGATGGAGTAGGTAGATGATGGATTATGATGTGGAATATGTAGGACCGAAAGTGGATTATGATGTGGGCTATGTAGGACCAAAAGTGGATTATGATGTGGATTATGTAGGACTAATGCAAGGAAGATGGGTGAAATGTTTATGCAAAAGCATGGACCATAGGGATAGGGTGAGTGAAATATGTAGGAAAATACTTGAATGATGGGGTGGTGGAGGTATGGAAAAGAATCATGACCAACGGCTACGCACACCATGAAAAACATTGAAGCTTTTGATTGGACGGTGGTGAAGGAAGCAATGGTGATGTTTGCTTAGTGGATGGATGACATAAGCATTTAGGGACCCACAAAGACTTAGCATTTTTATGATTTTTTCTTTTCATATCGGATGGAGGAATTTGATATTTTTGTATGGAATGACATTTTTGAAGGGATGAGGAGGATGGTTGGGATTTTTGAGAGGTGGATGCCTCATTTGACTTGCATTTTTGTTTAGGGACCCATATCATTTTAGTTTTTGACTTTGCTTTCAGAGGTAAGGGTTTGGATGGATTTTTGAATGTATTTTTCTTTGGTTTCTTGCATTTGTACCCTAAGGGACTAGGACCCTTAGGATTTTTTGTGTTATGAAAGGAGGCATCCAAATGTTTATTTTTGAATCCCATGGGGTGTATGGAATGAGTGGAAGCTTCATGTTTACACAATTTGTGCATTTTTTGGTCATGACTAGGATATTTAGGGTATTTATGAATGATTGGGATATTAGGTGTTGGAAGTAATGGTGAAAAAGTGGGTGGAGGGATATTAGGAGTTGGAAGTAATGGCAGAAAAGTGGATGGAGGGATATTAGGAGTTGGGAGTAATGGTGGAAAAGTGGATGGTGGAAGGTGTATGGTCACATGCTTTTGACATTTGTAGGATGATGGAGGCAGAATGGCCACGTATGTTTTGGGAATATGATAAGGCTTGTCGTGGAAAGTGGACTTAGGATGGATGGAGGAAGTACCAACATTGTTAGGTTGTTGAACTTGGGGTGCGTATCCAAGGCCATATGAGCATGGAGGAGGGACTTTGACTAGTATAGGCTCCAAGATTCCTTGTTCAAGAAGGCCTAAGTCTTTGTCTTGATAATTCATTTTTTGGAGCATGCGATTGACTATAGGACTAGGTGTAGTTTGGGAACTAGATTTGCGTTGATTATTGGACGAAGTAGGCGAAGTGATGGAAAATGGTTGTTGATGTCCTAAGGAGGAGCATTCATGGATGAAACTGGATAAGCCAAGTGGATATGATGGTGGTTTTTAAATAGGGTCGATGGTGGATGTGGAAGGATCATTAGGATCTTGATTAGTATTGTGTTCACTAAGATCCAAGGTATTGGTTTGATCTCCTATGTTTGCTTGGGAGCAACTTGTATCATCATGGGAAATGGATGTTTGTGCATCATGGATGGGTGAGGTGACAAGATCTTGACCATGGAATGCATAAAGTTGGCTAAGAGGATCATCATGGTCTTCTTGATCATAAAAGGGATCTTGATCAAAGATGGGAGCTTGATCATGAATAATATTAGGTGTGTTATGAACGAAATCATGAGGGTGTTGATCTTTATGTGGATGAGGGGGTAATTTTTCCTAATGTTTAGGATTGTGCTCTTGACATACCTCATGACTTATTTGAATGGAGGTGGAAGAGGATTTCTCATGGAGAGAATTGACATGTTCTTGATGGTCAACAACATAGGAACATGATAGAGGGTGACTTGGACTTACGAGGGGAGACTCTTGAATTGGATCAAGGGGTTATGGATGACATGGTTGGCTTGAAGGGCTTGGCATGATGTTTGAGGACTCTTTTGTGTGTTCAAGTATATGTATTGAATGACATGGCGGCAATTTATTCCTTGCTTGTAGCCCTTGGGTCACATCCTTTATAGGTGTAGGGGTGGAAGGTGTTGTCCTAGGGTTTTGATTTTGATTGGATGGAGGAGTGAATGGATTGAGTGGGTTGGTGGATTTGGGAAACTCAACATGTTTACTTTTGTAATGTTTGTACTATGGACATGGAGTTGATGTATTGGCAAGTGGGTTAGAGGATGGCAAGGGTAATGAAGGGGTTAATGGGTTGGAAAGTGTAGGGACCATTGGATTAGGACTAGGACATAGTGGCTTTAGGATAGGATTTTGATTGG
Organism: Sequoia sempervirens; assembly: GCA_007258455.2. Taxonomy (NCBI): domain Eukaryota; kingdom Viridiplantae; phylum Streptophyta; class Pinopsida; order Cupressales; family Cupressaceae; genus Sequoia; species Sequoia sempervirens. Next base: position 2,394 of record VDFB02287431.1, read on the forward strand.
ATAGTGGTGTGATATAATTATAGGGTCCATGACCTAGATTAGTGTTCCCCTTGTCAATGGTTGCATTATAACATGAGGAAGTTTGGCCTTGTTGCAAGGTAGAAATTAAGTTCATTTTTTTTTTTGTGATGTGGCTTGATAGTTTGATGTGGCATTTACATGTGAAGAAGTGGATGGATTAGATTGGTATGAGCTGGAAGGGGATGGCACAAAAGGTTGAGGTGGCATTGGTTGATAATGAATGGATAGGGGATGATGTTGTGGTTGTTGGATTTCACAAGTGGCAATGAATTGATTGGATTGAGCTAGGAGGTGTTAGATTTGAGGTGATTTAATTTGTTTAAAAATTTGGAAGAGGGTTTGAAGTCTTTGGATGGTTTGGTGGTCTAGGGGTTGGGGTATTTGGTGAAGTGTTTGAAGGAGGTTTTGAATTTTGGATGCTAGGACTTTGTTTTTGAATGTGGGCATGGTGTCACATATGTGTTTAAGTTCTTGCATGTCGATTCATTCTCCAAAGTATGCAACATAGTTCATGTCATCATCAGAGGTGGTAGGAGGAGCCCCTCGAAGTATGATTTTAGGTTTTGGTTTTGTTTCATTATTTGAACTAGGGAGAGGGCCTCCTTGAATTATGATCTCGGGCTTAGGATTATGATTGGGCCTATTTATGATTAGGGCCATTTTGACAAGTGTTGATTGACTAGGACTAGGTTGGTGATGATGTTGAGATGATAAGATTGGATGATTAAGAATGATTAGGGTTGATGGTTAGAATGAAAGTTGAATGATGGAGATATGATTGGAATATGATTAGGAATGGATAGGATGAGATAATTGTGAAATTATTATTAGGATAATGATTTGGATAGAATGATTAGTAATGATGTGGAATGGAAAGATTGGGTGACTTGATTGATTAGGACGATGACTAGGATGATTAGGATATGATGTAGAATAATAAGGATATGATTTGGATTGGATTGGGATGACTTCAATATGATTAGGAATGACATTATTGTATGAATTGGATTGATTAGGATGATGACTAGGATGAATGAATGATGAGTAGGATGTGATTAGGACAAGGTGGAATGATGAGGTATGATGACTAGGATATGATTAGGATGAAGTGGATATGATGTGGCTATGAAGGGTGATTAGGATGAAAGTGATTGGATATGAATGTGTTGGAAGAACATGTAGAGTGAATTGTCTTTATGTGTTTGGTGTTTAGCTTGGTTTGGAAATGTTTAAATGAATTATCACACATGTACACACATGAATCACTCATGCAAGAAACATACACAAGTTTGAATTCTTAAATTTGAAGAATGTAATGATGATTATTAAACAAGCAGACATGGAAGACATATCAACAAGCCCTATGACTAGTCAAGTGGGTATGGCCAATTAGGTCTCAAGCCAGTTTGCACGAGGTTGACTAGGGATGATTTGAAAGAAAAATCCTCCCATACAGCTGGGAGAAAGGGGTAACCCACCTTTCACCTCCACTTCCCAAAGGTATAAAGTTCTTTGGGGCTTAGCCAAGAGTGAAAATATTTCAACTCCTAAATAGGCATGTCTTTGGATTCACACCTTGATTGAGGTCATCCCTTGGAGGGGTGTGTGCTCCAAGCTACTTGATGTATATTGGAAAGAAGTCGTTCATATTGCTATCTACATTCTTGACAAAGCTCAACTAACGGTGGATAACGCCAAGACTCCTTATGAGCTTTGGTATGGAAGACTAGAAAATTTCAAGTATTTCAGATATTTTGGAAGTAAATGTTGTATCAAAAGAGATGAAGAAGGTAGTTCATATTGCTATCTACATTCTTGACAAAGCTCAACTAACGGTGGATAACGCCAAGACTCCTTATGAGCTTTGGTATGGAAGACTAGAAAATTTCAAGTATTTCAGATATTTTGGAAGTAAATGTTGTATCAAAAGAGATGAAGAAGGATTGGGGAAGTTTGACCCAAGATTTGATGAAGGAATCTTTCTTGGATACTCAACTAGGAGAAAAAATTACAAGTTTTATAATAAAAGGCTAAGGAAGGTAGTTGAAAGTACAAACATTGAAGTTGATGAAGAGTCACATCAAATCACACATGAGCAATAAGAATTTTGGTCAGATGAACCTGATTTCTTAGAGGAAGAAAAAGAAGAAATTGTAGAAAAGGAAGAAGAATAGGAGAAAGACAACAAAAATCCTACCAAACATGTTCAAAAGAATCACTCAAAAGATCGGATAATTGGAGATAAAAATGGAGTGAAAATGAAAATAAGATTTGCAAGGACACAAGAACAAGTAAACTTTTCTTTAATATTAAGAATATAAGCAAAAAATTTTGTTGATTCTAGCAAGGATGAAGGATGGATTCAAGCAATGGAAGAAGAAATAAATCAAATAGAGAAAAATAAGACTTGGGAATCGGTGCCAAGGCCTATAGGAAAGAATGTGATAGGGAAAAAATGGGTGTTCAAAAATAAACTGAATGAAGATGGAGAAGTTGTGAGAAACAAAGCAAGGCTGATTTGCAAAGGCTATTCATAGGTGGAAGGAAATGATTTTGAGGAAAAATTTGATCCGATGGTAAGAATGGAGGCTATCGGAATGTTTCTTGTATTTTTTATTTACAAATACTTCAAAGTATATCAAATCGATGTGAATTATACCTTCTTGAATGGTGACTTAGAAGAATAAGTTTACATAGAGCAATTTGATGGATTTCAGTTATTTATAGATTCAAATATGGTGTGCAAACTTAAGAAGGATTTGTATGGTATCAAAAAAGCCCCTAGGGCTTGGTATGCAAGGTTGGACAAGTACTTACTCTAGCAGGGCTTCAAGAAAGGTGATGAGCCTAGTTTTTGGTCCAATTTTGGGTAGAATCTATAGTCTATTTGCTGGTAGATGTCATGGAATTTAATTTTAAATGTTGGTATTTGCATAATATTTCCCTCAAACCATTGACATTGGACTTAATCCTATCTCTGCAAGCTAAATGACATTTCATATAATATGTATCATTCTATATTGATTTTCGCTGGATTAATGAATGTTCATAAGGCAGATGTGCGCTTATTATGTACCGACCTTCCATGCAGATTTGTTGATGCCAAGTTATGTAAAAGATAATCATGAAGGCATGCACCCGCAACGACAACAAAGGAAATCGGCCTCCAAGTCAAAGGAAGCCGATGATAGAAGAATCTTCATAATTGAATGTAACCACCTTGTGGTGGACTTCAAATACCTGAAAGTATGGGGTGTTACGCTGTGTCAGATCTACATTTGAATTTGCATGTCCGATTAAATTCCATGGCCGCGCAACGCCATCGCCTTCATTTCCCTCCGTTTTTCCTAAAATGGCATCCCCTCTCCCTCGTCGAGTTGATTGCCCCGCATTTATTTGTTACTATAAATAATGATCATGCTCCTTCTTCGTGGAGGTTGTACGATTTTGCTATCGCATCACCCTGAGTTTTAACATGAGCATTACTCTTTTGTATGCATGATTCATGTGAAGAAAAGAAGAATTTGAGTCTACATCTGAGTTTCCATTAGTTTGGAGATATCATCCGGCAAACAATGCAGGGAGTGGTGCAACCAGCCTTCAGCTTAGTATTAGTTTAGTATAGCCTGGGTTGTTTAGTACTTAGCTAGAAATCTAGCATCAACTGTTCCTGCAGCCACTAGAATTCCATTTTGTGACTGTTCCTGCAGCCAAAGTAGATAGAGTAGTTTCCTATTTGTTGCTCATATTTTCATTCTTATTATGCATTTCAGCTTAGCATAGTCGTTGATTGATGTTCAACATTTTTCAGCACCTTCTACTTCCTGGAAGGCCAGTGTCTCAATGAGAATAGAAGGCTACTGAGTCTTGCTATCAGGCCGACCCATTTCAGTCTATGTCCTCAAGGAAAGTGCCAATGCAATCAAGTTACGCTGAAATGGCTATTCCGCCACGTCCAATCGAACTGTCCAAAAGATTAAAGGCCAGACTGGTCATCGTAGAGCAGGTACCGTGAGGTAGCAACTTATTAATAAAATTGAGGGCGGAAAAACCTAATAAATTTGCTGTATATGTTGATGATATAATAATTTTTGAATGATAAGAGTCGTTGAAGAGATGTAATATATCTGAAATGCTCATAGATAAGAGCTATCATTCTTCTTGGCCTAAACCCTCACTTAGAGTTGATGGAAATTTTGGTCTCAAGACAAGGCCAAGTCGCGATGATGCTTGAAGTTTGGTATGGAGTACTTGTAAACCAATATAATTAAATGGTAACAAGCAAAAGCGCTTGAGAGACTTCATCACTCAAAATTTGATTAAACTCGATAGGTATAAGGATTGGGGGATCTAGCTACTTAAATAAAATTAAGGCCTAGGATATTATGCAAGTTGTCTTCTTGGTTGTAAGGTTTCAAGATGATCCAAGAGAAACTCATGTGAAGGTTGTCAAGAGTATTTTTAGATATTTAAAGAGCACTTGGAACTATATATTGTGGTATCAAAAGAGTGATGAATTTTCCTTGAGTGTATATACTGATGTTGATTGGGCTGGTAGTGTTGATGAAAGAAGAAGTACGAGTGGTGGAGCTTTTTAATGGGAGACAGATTGGTCTCTTGGTTTAGTTAGAAGTAGGACTCAATTTCCTTATCAATAGCAAAAGTAGAGTATATAGCTGCAACATCCTACTGCACTCAAGTGTTATGGATGAAGCAAACATTGGAGAATATCAAAGTGATGTATGAGAGACCATTCCTATTATGTTTGATAATACAAGTGTCATCAATATTGCAAAGAATTAAGTGATGCATTCTAGAATCAAGCATATACCTATCAGGTATCACTTCTGAAGAGAGAAGCTTGTAGATCAAGAAGTAAGATTGGAGTATGTGCCCACAAAAGAACAGGTTGTAGACATCTTTACTAAGGAAATTTCTAAGGACACATTTGAATATCTTCGATATAATTTAGGGTTTGTTTCCCCTTCTTCTAACTAGATGCATAGTTAATGAATCTGTCCAAGGGGAGCAATTCAAGACATATTTTCATCCCTAGATTGATGAGGGCTACCTCTTAGGGGAGTAGGTAGAAGGATGTTATGGTTTGAGAAAACAAGGGGAGTCTCTATGTTGTTGCAGGCACATATGAAGTCCACTATCCCTTTTCCTTTGATGTCAAAGGGGGAGAAACTGTATATCTAGTTAGGTGTTGCCATCAATGCCAAAGGGGGAGATTGTTATAGATATTTTCATTGATGTCAATAGAATGGAGATTTTTTATGGTGTTGTCATTGATGTCAATAAAGTGGTAGTGTTTGGAGGGTCACATGTGATGCAATAAGTATGCTAATCAGAAGGATTGTGAAGTGTTGAGCATGATGTTTCTCATGAATAAGTGAAGTATATGTTGATATGAAGAATGGTTGTCTATGGTGTCATGAATGTTGTATTCTCTATTTCTTTATGTGAAGTATTGCATAAGTTGTGGAAGAAAGCATGAAACCTTGTCATGCAAAAAAAGGATTAGGAAGTTGTACTAAAAATCTTAGTAGAATGCTTCACATTCCTCTGAATTTGAAGATATAGCCTTGTAGTTTGGAAGTTAGTTAGAGGAAAGTGTGAAGTAATTATTTTCATGTTTTTAGAACATACAAGTCACCATAGATTTTTTTAGAGCCGCCAAAGTGAAGACTGTGTTGTTGCAGTCAAGGAGGTTCAAAGAAATGCTCCACATTTCTCTGTAGTTGATGTTGTGGTCTTTCCATTTGGAGGATGAACTCAAATTGTCTATCTATTTTCTCTTTCCAAGTTTCAAGTGTTGAGGTGTATTGCAAGTTGGGTTTTCAATGATCTTTCTCAAGACTATGTTTTTTGGGTTTGCAAGTGTTGTTGGGTTCAATGTCTGTTTTCTTGCACTAGCTTAATGTTGCATGAAATTGTAGGAGGGAATGGAAATGTTTTTTAATATCATATAATTCTTGTAATGTGATCCACATAATATTATCTGGTCTCTAAGATACCTCTTGTGGTTTGGAGTTAATATTTGGAGGGTTAAGTATTTGCTTGGCTGATTTGGTATATTGAGTTGTTTGTGGAAAGGTTTTGTTGCATGCACCAACATGGGATTATGTGCAAACTTCCTACGTATCTCCTAGATTGGACCAATTTTGATTCCCTCTTATAGCAGATGTTTTGAAACTTTCTTATGGTCATTGCATGTTTCATGTCATATGTTTCATTTTGGACAACAAGGAGAAAATTTTTGTAGCTTACATAAGATATAAATGTAAGATCAAGTGTGTGATCAATATGTTAGTGAAGTGTGTTGTGTGTTCAATGTGTGATTAATGTAATATGCCAAACGTAGTGTGCTGAAGGTAGAATAATGTGTGTGAATGTGCGAAGAATTGAATAAGTGTTGAAGGCAATGAGCCAAAGGAAGAAGTGAATTAGTAAGGTGTTGGAGGTAGTGAGTTGAAGGAAAAAGTGAATGAGTGAAGTGTTGAAGGAAGCGAAGCTGAAGGAAAAAGTGAATGAGTGAGTGTTGAAGGTAGAAGTGTAGTGAGTTGAAGGTAGTAGAGGTTGTTGAGAAAAGTGTTGCATTGGTGGTTGATCACCTAAATTCATCAAGTGTTGTATATTAAGGTGGTAACCTCTTTTTGTAAGTGTTGTAATTTGTAGGGAGTTGTAAAATTCTTTTGGTTGAAGCCATAAAAATTGTTGTAAATATTGTTTTTCATTTGCGAGGTTGGATTTGGACAATAGCCCCAAGCAGGGTTCTCATTGTGTTTTTTCCCTTCTAAGGTTTTCAATATTTATCTAGTGTTATGGTTGTGTGCTTGTGACTTTGAATTGCATTTGGTATTTTTTTTTTTAAGGTAGTTAATAAGTTGAGTTTGATAGAGTTGAATCATATAAAATTATGGGATATACTGATTCACCCCCATTCTCCCCTCCCCCCTCCTCTTGCCCATTAGTATATTATAGTGTTTTAACACTATGTTGGTGAAAGTAAAATATTCCCTTAATATTGTATTGGTAGGGAAATTAACTATAGATTCATTTTTATGGTTAATTCATAAATAATATATGTAACAAAAATTATTTTCCATGGTGTGTTGCAATAGAAAATTTAGTAAATAAAGAAAGAAAAACATAAATTATATGTATATCAGATGGAAGAGAGATACAAAATTGTTGGTAAATATTTACATATTTCGTTCACTGAAGATTTTGGTAATGCATAAGAGGGATACAAGTAGTGTTGAATAAACCTTCTATCCATTTAAAAATGTTGTGATTAGATAAATATAATGAAAGGAGCCCATAATTTGAAAGAATCTAATTTTTGTAAATGCTAGAAATTAAAATCCTATGATAATAGATATAAAGTATTTACATATCTATGTATGGATGTTTTCCCTCTATTTTACAAATAAAAGAAAGATTTATATTCATTGAACTGTGTAATAAGGTGTTTAGAAGAGGTACTGCAATCTTCCACATTAGTGAATGTGTCATATGATGGACATTTATAATCATCCCTTCTGTTACTTAAACTAGGGCTTTGTATTATAATGTTATTGAAATAAAGAAAATTAATAGTTGCATCAATATATGATAAGAGTAAAAAATGGTATTTTGAACTTAGCTTTACAAGATAAGATAAGGTATATTGTTTGTATACTTTCAGATCTACATATTTATTAATAGCAATCACACCTTGGTGTTCAATGGGTACGCTGAAGAGGTGTAAAAGGTCAATTAGGAAAGAATGTAGTCTAGTTTTTGCATATATTTATGTAATACATGAGGTAAATTGGTAGGTCATGTAGCAAATTACATTTTTTGTGAAACAAAGGTCTCAATGGAGAAGTGATAGCTTCAAATAAAAAATGCATCCACTTATATAGATCCAAACATAATTGAAACAAAACCTTTGAATCAAGAAGATAATCAGGATCCATTATCAACATGCTCATGTTATGTTTACAATAAGGAGACAGGGAGAGATAAGAGTGAGAGAGATAAGGAGATAGATATAGGGAATAGAGATAGAGAAGAAGATAGATATGGAGATGGAGATGGAGAAGGAGAGGGATATGGAGAGAAGGAGAGGGAGGGATAAAGAGAGAGAAGTGGGAGAGGAATAGATAGAGATTAAAGAGATAAATATATAAGAGGGAGAGAGTGAGAGATAAAAAGTGATATATAGAGAGAGATAATGAGGGAGAGATATAGAGGTAGAGATCTATATGGAGAGGTAATGAGATAGATAAAGATAGGAAAAGAGATATAGATATAAAATTTTAGAAAGATGGGGAGAGAGAGAGGGATGGAGATGGATGGATATGGATACAAAGATAGAGGGAGAGAGGAAGAGGGAGAGAAATATATATATAGAGAGATAAAAAGAGGTAGAGGGGGAGATAAAGATAGAGAGATAGGGAGATAGATAGGGAGAGATAGAGAGGAAGAGATAGAGAGATATAGAGGGAGAGGGAGAGGGAGAGGGAGAGGGAGAGATATAGTTGTTGAGATAGAGATGTAAGGAGATATAGAAAGAGGGGGAAGGGGGAGAGGGAGTGAAAAAGATAAAGACAAACAAAGAGAAGTAAAGATAGAAAAATAGAGATGGAGAGAGAGAAATACAGGGAGATAGAGAGATGGGGAGAGAAAGAGGGAGACATAGAGATATATGGGAAGAGAAAGGAGGAGAAAGGTAGAGATAGAGAGATAGATGAGATGATATGGAGGGAGTGAGGGAGTGAGAGATGTGGAGAGATAGGGAGAGGGATAGAGAGAAAGGGAAAGAGTTAGAGGAGGGAGAGAGAAGAGAAGGGCGAGAGGGAGAGAGAGAGATAGAAGAGGGGGAGAGAAGAGGGGGAGAGGGAGAGGGAGATATATAGATAGAGGGTGATATAGAAAGATAGAAAGGGATAAGGAAAGGATAGAGAGATAAAGATAGATAGAGAGATCAAGAGAAATAGGTAGAGAAAAATATAGATAGAAAGAGATGGAGAGAGGAGTGATATGTAGATAGATAGAAAAAGAGTGATAGAGATAGATTAGGAGATATGGAGTGAATAAGAGAGAGAGGGGGGGAGAGGGAGAGATAGCTTAATTGATAGAGAGGGAGAGTGGAAGTGATATGATAGAGGAATATATAGAGATAGGGAGGGATAGGGGGAGAGAGGGAGATATAGATAGAGAGATATGATAGAAAATAGATGTGAAGATAGGAGGGAGATATAAATAGATAGATCTTGAGAACTAACACACACACACACTCACACACACACACACTCCTTCTTTCCTAATTCTCCCTTCATATATATCTCTCTCACACACACACTCCTTGTTTCTCCCTTCCTATCTCTATCTCTATATTTTTATCTCTCCCCCTCGAGCTATCTCTCTCTTTCCCTCTATTTATTGTCTCTATCATCTCCTCTATTTCTCACTCTTTCCCCCTTTATCTCTATCCTCCTATCTCCCTCTCCCTCTCTATCTATATATCTCATTATCTCTATCTCTCTCTCTTATTCACTCCATCTTTCCTACTCTCTCTCTATATATATCCCTCTCTAACTCTGTCTACATATCACTTCCTATATGTTTACCTTTCTATCTCTCCATATCCATATCTCATTGTCTCTCTCTTTCTATCTCTATTTCTATGTTCCTCTTCCTCCCTCCTTCCATCTTTTTCTCTCCTTTTAATCCCTCTATCTCTCCTTTCGATCCTTATTTCCCCCTCTTTCTATCCCTATCTCTTCCTATCTACCTATCACTTGGTATTTCTATATCTCTCTACCTCTCCTCTCCCCTCTCTCTATTTGTGTGCCTCATTCTCCCTCTCTATGTCTTTCTCTATCGAGAAACATGGTGTGTGTATGAGTGAGAGAGAGATATATAGAGATAGAGATAGGACAGGAGAATTATGGAGTATGTGTGGGTGAGAGGGATAAATGGAGTAGAGAGGGAGGGAGAGAAATAGAGAGAGGATAGAGGATAAGTAGAGAGATATAGGAAGAGGGAGTGATATGAAGAGAGGGAGAGATAAAGAGATAGATATAGTGGGAAAGATAGAGGGGGAAGCGAGAGAGAGAGATGTAGGGAGCTCGATAAGGAGATAGAGAGGAAAATGGAGATGGAGAGGGAGATGGAGAGGGAGAGAGATGTAAGGAGAGAGGAAGAGGAAGAGATAGGGAGAAATATAGATATAAAGATGGAGAGACAAAGAGAAAGGGAGAGGTAGAGGGATAGAAAGGTAGATATTAGAAACTTTATATCAAGAGAAATATAGAGAGAGGGAGATATATATAGAGAGAAAAAGATAGATAGAGAGAGGTAAAGATAGGGAGATATATAGAGAGATAGGAAGAGAAAAAGATAGAGCTCTTTATATCTCTGTCTCCTTCTTTATCTAGATGTTTCTCATCATCTCTCAATCTCTATCTTCCTCGGTTTCCCCTATTTATCTTTATATTCATCTTCCTCTACCTATATCTCTCTATCTGGGTAAGTGCACCAAGCTATGACATAAAAATGGCTCTTAAGATGTCACTTTTTTTTTAAAATCAGCAAAATTTGATGTGCATGAGAAAATTAAGATCAAAATTTAAATATGCAACACGAACAAGAATTGAATTGCCCCGAGTCTAGTTTCTAAGCTACTAATTTTTGTAAAAAATATTGAAGATTAAGGGTTTCAAAAAGGGGGGGCCCAAAATAGGTCCTATTTTTATCAAAAAAATAGCATAGTGTCTGAGCCCCCCCCTTTTTCATTAACTTTTTTTTAGAATTTCAAAAATATGAATGGTGAGAAATTTGCGCGCTCCCCCCTAAATTTATTGAAAAATAAGAAAAAAATGATTCTTTTTTTTTTTCATCACGTGTAGAATGGAGTCTAGTTTTAAAAAATGTAATTTGTTTCAAGATTTGATGAACAAGTAAAAATATATCCTAAAACTAGCACATGTTGGTTTTTGAAAAAAATGGATGCAATAACAAGAGAAGTTATGTATGAAAACCTTAACATAATAAAAACATAATTTTTTTAATATATTTAGATAGCTAAGAGAGAGCCTAACGTCATCACAATTTTTTTTATAAATTTGCATTGAAAGACGTGCAAACGTGACAGTTAGCATGACCAAAAATATGTGAAAATTTGGTACTCTCTTGAGAAAATCACATCCATAAGTAGCTCATTTGACGAGCACCAAATTTGGAACTCTCCAAATGGCACATCCCATTTGGTGCTCACTAAATGGGATGTGCCATTTGGAGAGCACCAAATTTGGCGCTTGCCAAATGAGTTGCATTGAAAAAAAGCTAACTTTGCTTTCTCTTTGTGTGTCTCTCCACCACTTTGATAACACTTAGAGTTTGCAATTTATGATCATTGAGGTTTTAAATTTCACTCCATCTTTTCCTTCTTCCCTCTTAACCAATACATACCCATTAGATCTCTCAACCCTCTCTAGGTCTCTCCTATACCCTGTACCTTGCCTTCCATCCTTAGGGTTTAAGGTATAGGGTTGAGGGTTTAATGTATAGGATAACTCCCCCTCTCTGGTCTCTTCCTCCCTCTATCCCTCCCACCCCTTCTCTCTCAAGTCTCTCCTTCCCTATATCCCTCCCACCCCCTCTCTCTCAAGTCTCTCCCTCACTCTATCCCTTTCACCCTCTATCTATTGGATCTATTACACCCCCTCTCCCTCTCTCAAGTTTCTCCCTCCCACCCTAACTACTCTTGCACCACCTCTCCCTCTCGCAATTCTCTCCCTCCCACACAAACTAGAAAAATCTCTCTCCCTCAATCTATACCTCCCACCCTTTGTCTCTTCCTAGATCTCTTGCACTCCCTCTCCCTCTTTCAAGTCTCTCCCTCTCACCCTAACTAGACAACTCTCTATCCCTCACAAGTTTCTCTCTTGTAGATCTCTCCAATTCCCTCTCTCTCTCTCTCTCTCTCTCTCTCTCTCTCTCTCTCTCTCTCTCTTCTCTCCCTCTCTAAGTATCTCTCTCTCTCTCAGGTCTCTCCCTACTGTCTCTCTCTCTCTCCCTCAGTTCATATCTCTCTAAGGCCTCTCTCTGGCGGTCTCTCTCTCAGTATTCCAACTCCCTCTCCCTCTCCTGTCCTCCCCAAAATATCCTCCCACCTCTCGCTTCACTGGGATCTCTCCCCAAATCTCTAACTATAACCTTTCCCACCAAGATTCTCTCTGTGGTCCCATTCTCCCACCTCACTCTGACAACTTCTCTCCCACTCCAACCCTCTCTCCTCACACCCCTTTCCTGTTCTCCCTAAAATATTCATCCTAACCCCTTCTCCTCTCTGTGTCTCTCCCTCACTCCTAATCTTAGATAACCATTCCTCTCTGTGCCCTTCTCTAGTCTCACTCCCTCCCACCCTACCTAGACAACTCTATCACTCCAACCCCCCTCTCTCTCTCACTCTAACTCACTCTCTCAAGTCTTTATCTTTCTCTCTCTCTCAAGTCTCTCTCAGGTGTCTCCCACTCCCTCTCTCTCAAGTTTTTCCCTCAAAATATTCGTCCTAACCGCTCTCCCTCTCTCATATCTCTCCCCCCATGCTAACTAGATAACTCTCTCTCCATCTCAAGTCCCTTTCTCTCAGGTCTCACTTCCTCCCACCTTACCTAGACTAATATCTCTCATTCCAACCCCCTCTCTCACACTCCCTCTCTTAGGTATCTCCCTCCCATCCTAACTAGATAACTCTCTTTCTCCGATGTAGTAGTATCTCTGTCTCTCTCGGTTCTCACTCCCTCCCACCCTACCTAGACAAATATCTCTCACTCTAACCCCATCTCTCACAATCCTCTCTCTCTCTCTCTCACACTCCATCTCCCTCTCTCAGGTATTTATCTTTTTCTCTCCCTCTCATCTCTCTCTCTTAGGCCTCTCCCTCAAAATATCTCTCCCAAACCCTCTCCGTCAGATCTTTCCCCCCCACCCTAACTAGATAACTCTCTCTCCCTCTCAAGTCTCTCTCTTATGTCTCACTCCCTCCCACCCTACCTAGACTACTATCTCTCACTCCAATCTCCTCTCTCACACCCCCTCTCTCTCAGGTCTCCCCCTCAAAATATCCCTCCCATCCTAACTAGATAACCCTCTTTCTCTGATGTAGTAGTCTCTCTCTCTCAGGTCTCACTCTCTCCTACTCTACCTAGAAAAATATCTCACTCCAACCCCCTCTCTCACACTCCATCTATCTCTCCCTCTCAGGTCTCTCTCTCAATCAAACTCCCTCTCTTAGGTCTCTATCTTTCTCTCTCCCTCTCATCTCTCTCTCTCTCAAGTATATCTCTCTCAAGTATCTCTCTCAAGTGTCTCCCACTCCCTCTCTTTCATGGCTCTCCCTCAAATTATTCCTCCCAACCCCTCTCCCTCTCTCAGGTCTCTCCCCCCATCTTAACTAAATAAATCTCTCTCTCCCTCTCAAGTCTCTTTCTCTCAGGTCTCACTCCCTCCTACCCTACCTAGACCACTCTCTCTCTCTCTCTCTAGCCCCCTCTCTCACACTCCCTCTCTCTTAGGTATCTCCCTCAAAATATACCTACCACCCCCTCTCCCTCTCAGGTCTCTCCCTCCCATCGTAACTAGATAACCATCTTTGTTTGATGTAGTAGTCTCTCTCTCTCAGGTCTCACTCCCTCCCACCCTACCTAGATAAATCTATTTCACTCTAACCATGTATCTAACACTCCCTCTCTCTCCCTCTTAGGTCTTTCTCTTTGTAATGCCCTGCCATAGAACCCCAGAGGACAACACATCTAACTACAATAATGGAACAATTTTTTTTTTAAAGTGTGACAACTAGAAATGAAAATCATCTTTAAACATAACATATAAGTTAAAATATGTCCTCCAAGGTTCAATGATTGCATTACAAACATACATTCCGAACATAACATCAGATAAATAATCATCAAGGATCATATATAAAGAACCCAATAAGTACATGATATACAAATTCCCTTACAAGAGGGTACAACATAACTATTACATCTTACATCAATGCTTCCTTGACACAATAGGAAGGATACATCAAGGTACATTACATGATAAAAATGATATACATATACAATACATAACATGCACAACTATCTCTTGCATTGGTACAAGATCAAGAATCCGCTACCAAGGGTACATCCTTTAAGCACTCGAACAATTGCTGAGAACCCAATGGAGGAAAAAGCACAATTCACTTGACCATGTGGAACCCTAAGGTCAATCCTCCATGCTAGGAGATTACAATAAGGTCCCACCATAAAACAAACAAAAAGATAGAAGGCTAACACAAAAGTACCAAACATGGCTCCAACATAACAAAATACAACATAACATCACATAACAAAGACACTGCTTCCAGAGGCACACAAGCAACAAGGGGAAAACAAGACTACAAAATGCTAGGTTGCTATAGGGAGGAGTGTCATAATATGGTCCTGACATGGGTTACCCTGACAGTCTAGATGTTAGCTCCCATCCATGGGTTACCCTGACAATCTAGACGCCGACCCCCATCTATGGTTACCCTAATAGTCTCTCAGTAGACATTGGCCACATAGGGTGACACACGCAGAACCAACCTTCCTTTGGTGAGGACAAGGAAGTTGGCCTTGCCAACCAGGCCTTCTCGACCCATCCTTAGCCTAAACGCGCACTACAGGCATGGATGAGTCTTCCAGTTATCTTGATCAATGTGTAATTTACCCAACCCCTTAATTTATTTATTAGGTTATCACTGAGTTAAGAAACTCTCCAATGGGTTACCCTGACCTGAATTTGTGTGTCGCCCTCCATTGAGAGCCACTCCCCTACTAACAACTAGAAAACCCAAACACATCCAACAGGGTAAGCCATCTTGAACAAAATTACAAAAAACATAAGAAAACACACATAAGGAAAGGCATGGGCCATCTCACTCACAAAACCCAACCATAAAAGTGAATAAGCAGTGCAAGGCTAAGACCCTCATGAACACATTTCAAGTATAAAATCAATCTATTTTCAAAATGGAATAATCATGAAACCAAAAATTGAGCTAATCCCCCAAGCATTTGGAAATCAACCTAACCTTCTAACAAAAAGGACTCCCACTAATAACCACATCACATCAATATCACAAGGACTCCCACTAATAACTACATCACATCAGTATCACAAATCAAACACCATATTCAACACAAATGATCAACAATCAATACAACCATGAAGGACATTATTCCACATCTCGTGAAACTCATTTTCTTAGCCAAAAAATCACTTAACAAATCATCCACCACACTAATATTTATATTCATTAACTAATTACATGGTAATTTACAGACTAACTACTAAATAGTTATAAAAGCAACCGACACTTATTAAACAATACAAAGATAACATAGTCAATTAATTTAAACAAATCCTTTAATTAACCAAGTTTAAGTAAATCAATTGACCTATTCCGTTACCTAATTTTCTCATCAAACATATTCAATCATTTACTTATGCAAAATTATTCTTTCATATTTTATCTTCCAATTTAAAACTATTTATTATCTCCATAATGCATATCTTTGATTTCATTCTTTTTGCAAAGGAAAGATCTAAATAACGACTTGAAAATCAATCTTTACACATTCACTAATTACATAACTAAATATGTCTATTCCTATTTACATTCCCTCATATAATAATTATTACAAAATATTATTATGAGCATTGTTTACCCAAAGACTCTATTCTCATTTGGACATTAGAGACATAAAATAATTCCTATACACATAAGCATTCAACTACAAATTTTGACTAATCTTTCCAAACCTCATTAATTAGTAAGGATAATCAAGATTTTATTCGATAGTAACAATATGACCATTCTAATAAAATAACTATTACATAAAAGACCATCTAACAATATATATATATATATATATATATATATATATATATATATATATATATACATACATACATTTACATGAATAAATCATATGCCCATAACACAAGCAAACAAAATATAATATTATTTATACATGTACAGTAAATATCTACATCAAATGAACACAAACAAAGCCTAAAGCATAGAATATGTTTGTCACGGTACAAACATTGAATACCTCAAAACAAACCTATCAATAAAATATCGAAATCTAATCTACAATTCCACTATTAGAGATTACAACAAAATCATCAACTAAAGATTATCAAATGCAATCATTTAACTAAATCCTTCAATTACCAAAATACTATTATCTCAATTTCTTTCTTTTCTAATTTAATTTTCCAATAAGTTTATCTACATACCCAAATAATTACAAAACATAAATTATTCTTTTCCATCTCTATAATACAAATACATGTGTTTATATATATATATATAGTTTTTTATATATATAGACTTATATATATATATATATATTATAATTCAAATGTTGTTTATTATAACTGTCACTATAAAAATGAGCCCACATAATATATATATAGACCAAAACCACAAAACATATATAAATCAAAACCACAGAACTTATGAAAATCAAACCCACAAAGTATACAAACTTCAAACTCCAACAGCATGCAGTGAAAACGCTAACTTATAATGCATTCAATGAGCTAACTATGCCATCAAATACTATTACATTTCTTAATCATTGACACCAGACAAAAGCATAAAATCTGATTGCGTCGACAAGTAACATAAGTTACAAACAATGAACCATGACTCTATCTCTGGCTGCCAAACACATCCATGAGAAAGAGCTCCACACTTATCAGCTTCCATCTATTACTAAGTCTAAGGCACAAAAATGTGAGCTTAAATGCTATGCATATTTCAATTATAGACTGTCGAATCTTGAAAACTCAATCTACAGTATAGAGAAGTCATAATACATAGATTAGATCAAATCAAATGCAAGGGAAATTATGAGAGAAAGTCATATGCAGATAATCGGCCAAAGACCAAGGTGTTTATTCAATGAATCAAAACAAAATAAATATACATACATCGGATCTATGACAAGAGCGACCAATTTCAATGCATATCGATGCAAGATCAACATGAATTACAGAGGAATCTATACAAATTCAAATTTTCAGGCAGTAACAAATTATGTTTAAATCAAATATCAGGCATCTCAAGAAACGTAAAAGACCCACAAATCGAATTTGTTGAAAATGCTTCAGAAACTTCCAAACAAATTGTTTGATTGGTTTTGGAAAACACATAGAATGGGTTTGCCACAGACAAGATTTGAAACTTTCAGAGAATAAAATATTCTAATTGTTTCAATTCCAAAACAAGCAAGCAAGAATTGTATTATACCAAACAGTATAAACATACACGAATTTGTTACAAGGACATAGGCGAATTCAGAAAAGAAGGAACCTGGATTCAATTGATTGAGACAGGTGAAGATTTGATGCCAAGATCTCGATTTCCAAATTGCAGCTCCAACATTAATAATAATCCCCCATAGTCCCCTCCCTCTTGAAAACCTAATAATTATTTACAAAAAAGAAGCGATGACTTTCCCAATTCCCAAAAATTTCGCAGACTTTCAACCGAATACAATTATTCCCTCGATTATTCTTGCAGACCCAGTTTTCTTTTCGAAAACCAAGAATCAATCCTCCTCCCAAAAATCTCCCAAAACGATAGTTATTAGCAAAAAGAAAAGCTTTTTTATTTTCAAAAACAAAAATAAGATAAAATCTCAAAAATATTTAATAAAGTATCAAATTTCTTTACGAAAAACAGTTCGAGATTATGCATGAACTTGCATGCAAAACCTTCTATCTTTTTAATATTTTAACCATCTAATAATTACAACATTCCATTTTAATATTTTATTTTATCTTATCATGTTTCTCACTCTTTTAGTTTTTTTTTTCATTTGATATTATATTGCACAATTATTACAAAACATAATCATCAATATATATATATATACATTTATATTTAATTACCAAAATGCTTGTTAATTAATATTTTAATAAATACCTCGATTAATCAAAACAACATTAATAAAACAAATTTAAATCAAACAACCCAAATCAATATTTATCAAACATCATGAAAGAGTGAATCATGGAGGGGCACTACACACTCTCTCTCTCATCTCTCTCTCTCTCTTAGGTATCTCTCTCCTAGGTCTCTCTCTCAAGTGTCTCCCACTCCCTCAAAATATCCCTCACAACCCCTCTCCCTCTCTCAGGTATTTACCGCCCACCCTAACTAGATAACTCTCTCTCTCTCTCTCTCAAGTCTCCCTCTCCCTCTCAAGTCTCCCTCTCAGGTTTCATTCCTTCCCACCCTATCTAGAAAACTCTCTCACCCCAACCCCCTCTCTCACACTCCCTCTCCGCCGAGGTGCCTCCCTCCAAATGTCCTCCTGACTCCTCTCCTCTCGGGTCTCCCCAGCCTAAATAGATAGCTTCTCCCTTTCCATTCTCTCTCTTTAAGTCTCCCTCCACCACTGAACTCCTCCAATCCCTCTCTCCTCCCTCTCCTCTCACCACCACCCCTCCCTCTTCCATTGTCCTCACTTCCTTCTCCTATGTCTCTCTCCCCTCCCATCTCCAACCCCCCCTCTCTCCCTCTCTCTCTCCTTCCGGTCTTTCTCTCCACCTCTCCAGCCCCCCCCCTCTCTCCCTCTCTCTCTCTCTCCTTCCTCCGTCTTTCTCACCCTCTCACTCCAACTCCCTCTCTCATCTTTTTATCTTTCTCCCCCCTCCAAATATCCCTCCCAACACCTCTCCTCCTCTCAGGGTCTCTCCTACCTGGTCCATTCATCTCTCTCCCTCCTCCTTCCCACCCTGGGCTCTCCAACCCCCCCTCTCATTATATCCTCCCGTCCTCCACTCCCTCTCCCACCTAACTCTCTCTCTCCCCTATACTACTCTCCACTCCAGCCCCCACACTCCCCTCCTCTCCCTCCATCCACCCCACCTTTCTCCCTCTCTCAGGTCTCTCCCTCCCATCCTAACTAGATAACCCTCTTTCTCCAATGTAGTAGTATCTCTCTCTCAGGTCTCACTCCCTCCCACCCTACCTAGAAAATCTCTCTTAGTTCAACCCCCTCTCTCACACTACCTCTCTCCCTCCTTCTCAGGTCTTTCTCTCTCTCTCTCTCTCTCTCTCACTCCAACCCCCTCTCTTAGGTCTTTATCTTTCTCTCTCCCTCTCATCTCTCTCTCTCTCTCTCATGTGTCTCCCACACCCTCTCTCTCAGGTCTCTCCCTCAAAATATCCCCCCAACCCCTCTCCCTCTCTTAGGTCTCTCCCCCCCTCTCAAGTCTCTCTTTCAAGTCTCACTCCCTCCCACCCTACCTAGACTACTCTCTCTCACTCCAACCCCCTCTCTCACACTCCCTCTCTCTCTCTCTCACTCCAAATCCCTCTCTCAGGTCTTTGTATTTCTCTCTCCCACTTATGGTTAAGGGTTTAATGTATAGTGTAGAGGGTTGAGGGTTGATGGTTGAGGTATTACGATTTAAGGGTTCAGGGTTGACATATTATGGTTTAAGGGTTGAGGGTTGATGGATTAAGGTTTAAGGTTTAAGTGTTAGTGTCAAGGGATAAGGGTTGAGGGTTTAATGTGTAGGGTAGAGGGTTTAGGGTTTAGGGTTTAAGGTATAGGGTTGATAGATTAGGGTCAAGGGTTTCAAGTTTAGGGTTTAGGGTTTAAGGGATAGTGTTGAGGGATTAGGGTTAATGGTTTAATGTGTAGGGTAGAGGGTTTAGGGTTTAAGGTATAGGGTTGATAGATTAGGGTCAAGGTTTTAGGATTCAAGGATTAAGGTTGAGCAACTAGGGTTGAGGGTTGAGGTATTAGGGTTTAAGGGTTGAGGGTTGGAGGTTGAGGGTTTAAGGCTTGAGGATTTAGGTATTAGGGTTGAAGGTTTGAGGGTTTAAGGTTTGAGGTTTGAGGGAGTAGGGTTGAGGGTTTAAGGTATAGGGTTGAGGGGTTAGGGTTGAGGGTTTAATGTACAAAGGGTAGAGGGTAGAGGGTAGAGGGTTGATAGTTGAGGTATTACGATTTAAGGGTTGAGGGTTTAAGATTTGAGGATTGAGGGATTAAGCTTGAACAATTAGGGCTATGGGTTTGAGGTTTGAGGTTAGAAGGATTAGGGTTTAAGGTATATGGTTGAGGGTTTTGATCACATATCTCTAAATATCCATATTGGATCCCACTTTTACATTTGTCATCCCCTAGATGCTTAACCCACTCTTTGAAGGATATAACCTATGATATTCTATCAAAAATCATGACATATTATCTATTTTTAATTGTAATCCTTCTTTATTCAAGTCTTCGAAATATCATAATTGATATTTGTAATTGTAATCCTTCTAAATATTCAAGTCCTATCAATGTATCACCTTTACTTATACCCAAGTGTAGTTAAATGGTGTGTTCATAGTTTTGCTTATTTTATATATTGAAGTCCTAACAATGTATCACATTTTTCATCACATTTGGCACTCGCCAAATGTTCCTTTTCCAAAAATGGTAGAAAAGGAGTTGACCCCATGATTCAGGCTCACAATTCTCTGCATTTGTCTAGTTTTGTGCTTTATCTGGCTCAAAAATGTCTTTTTATGCAATTAACTTGTTGTACCAAATTATGCTTGATCCATCACCTTTTTAGCACCAATTTGCATGCTAGACAATGTAGAAGAAGACAATTTGAAGTTTCTACATCATTTTTCATTATCTTAGGTAATATATTCATTTTGGTACAATTGAAATGTTTATATTTAGTTTTGACAATATAAACCACTCCTTTCATGATTTTATTAATAATAATAGTTTTACATACAATTCAACATCGAATTAGATGGAAGTTGCATAAAAAGTTTAATTTTTAGGAGTTTGAAGAAAAAAATTTGAAAAACATGACATAGTTTAGATGAACTCATGTAAACTTATATAGAGGATATCAACTTAATACAAACTTGCTTATGAATTCCATTTTCATTGCTTATAGTAGTCCATTTCCATCATTGCTAGTGGAATTCACTCTTTTTTCATTTTAGCTAGATGTTTATATTGAGTTTTTTTGTTTTATTTTCACAATATAGACCATTCATTTGATGATTTTATTAATCTCCATTCTTATACGTAGAATTCAACAGTGAATTAGATGGAAGTTGTATATAAAAGTTTAGTTTTTAGGATTTTGAAGATAAAAAATGAAAAAACATGACACAGTAGATGAATTCATGTAACTTATATAGAGGATTTGGAAAAATGCCTCAAGGAAATGCATCAAATAAATGTGATCTCATGGAATGCAATGAAAAGAAAATGCAATTGGCAGTTGCTCCTAGTTATTAGTTATGTAATGTGAAGTAATTGCATAAGAGTTGCACACATAGGTTGACTTTCAAAAATATTAGATTGTAATTGAAATTTTGTCATCTATAAACATCTAGTTACATTAGTTATGCAATGTGAAGTAATGCTTTTAGTTTTAAAGATGTGCAATGAAATGTAATCACTATCCTTTGAAATAGCTTGAAGTCGCTATCCTTTATGCCTTCTTATATTTGCACGACTTTAAAAAAAAGAATACTGTCCTTATAATCATGATTGTTAAAGTTTTCAAACTCCAAACTCTACCCTACTATAGCCATAATGACTTTGTATTTTCTCTTAACACTTTGTTGTCAAAGACCGCCCTTTAGAGTTGACTGTTATTTTGTATTTGATTTGACTATATCCTTCCTTTGTGGCATTGTTGCATATGTACTGAAATGAAGACTATGAGACCACATTTCTTTGAGGAATTTTTTGAAACAACTCATTGCCTTGTCTATGCTATTGTTTACTATTATGCTTTGATAGATTTTTTCCAAGCATCCATAGTTTTTTCGAAAGCACCTATTTTAGGCTTTTAGCCATAGCGGAAAGGAAGATAACTGTTTGATAAAATGCTTTGGTAGACATGTATGGAAAATGTGGTAGCATAGAAAAGGTAGTGAGTGGTTTGAAAAAATGCCTCAAAGAAATGTGGTCTCATGGTGATGTCCATCACAATGAGACCACATTTCTTAGAGGCATTTTTTTAAACAATTCACTGCCTTGTTTCATAAAATTCTTTGGTATACATGTATGAAAATGTGGTAGCATAGACATGTTTGATAAAATTATTTGGTAGACATGTATGGAAAATGTGCTAGCATAAAAAAGGCAGTGAGCTGTTTGAAACAATTCCTCAAAGAAATGTGGTCTCATGGTGATGGACATCACCATGAGACCACATTTCTTTGAGGAATTTTTTCAAACAACTCACTTCCTTGTTTCATAAAATGCTTTGGTAGACATGTATGAAAATGCTTTGGTAGACATGTGTGAAAAATGTGGTAGCATAGACATGTTTGATAAATTGCTTTGGTAGACATGTATGGAAAATGTGGTAGCATAGAAAAGGTAGTGAGCTATTTGAAAAATTTCCTCAAAGAAATGTGGTCTCATGGTGATGTCCATCACCATGAGACCACATTTCTTTGAGGAACTTTTTCAAATAGCTCACTGCCTTGTTTCATAAAATGCTTTTGTAGACATGTATGAAAAATGTGGCAGCATATACATGTTTGATAAAATGCTTTGGTAGACATGTATGGAAAATGTGGTAGCATAGAAAAGGTAGTGATCTGTTTGAAAAAATTCCTCAAAGAAATGTGGTCTCATGGTAATGTCCATCACCATGAGATCACATTTCTTTGAGGCATTTTTTCAAACAACTCACTGCCTTGTTTCATAAAATGCTTTGGTAGACATGTATGAAAATTGTGGTAGCATAGAAATGTTTCATAAAATACTTTGGTAGAAATGTATAGAAAATATGGTAGCATAGAAAAGGTAGTGATATGTTTAAAAAAATGCCTTAAAGAAATGTGGTCTCATGGTGATGCATGAGAAGCAAATGCAAAATGTGGTAACATAAACAAAGTAGTGATTTGATTGCAATTCAAATAACATCATAGATAGATCAACATCTAGTTATTAGTTATGCAACATGAAGTAGTGCTTTGAGTTTGAAAGATATGCAATGCAATGTAATCAACAATATGAATATATTTCATAAAATGATTTGTGTGTTTCATAAAATACAATGTAATCAACGATATGAATATGTTTCATAAAATGCATTACTTAATTTTGTTCTTTGTGTGTTTGTGAAAATGTAGCATTCAATGTCATGTTGAGGAAATGAGCAAAGCCTTTAATGCCAGATGAACGTGAAGCTAAAAATGTAAGGAGAAGAGAAACAAAAAGGAAAGTTCATGAAGAAAAGAAATTGCAGCCCATATAGGAAGAAATTCCCGTGCAATCTAAGAGAGATGTTGAATTGGCAACACAAAGTGAACGTATTCAAAGACTTTGTGCAAGGAGAGAAATGAATCTAGAAGTTGGGGGCACATCATCAACCATAAGTGAAGTTCAATGCACACTATCTACAATATCTCATGTTCAAAGTACATCAACAATCACATCTCCATTTGAAGACACACCATCAACAATATGTGGTTTTGAAAGTACATTAGAAAACACATCTCTACTTGAAGACACTCCACATACCACATCTCAAGTTGAAGGTACAACATTGTTTACATGTCAATCTCAAGGTATGTCGTCAATTTCACCTTTGATTGAAGGTACACAATCTATCCCCAATTTTGTTGATATTCCTAATGTTGACACAACTTTACCTTTGAGAACTCCTAGATTTTTTCATAGAAAACCTAAATATTTGATTGATATTGATGCCAATGTTTTGAAGCCAATGGCTGATAAGATTCCAAAACGTACATGTCAAAGATATGCAAAGAGGATATGAAGTTTATTTTTTGAGAAGCTAAGTAAGGATGGAAGATGTCAACTATTTGTTGAAATGATGAGGCAACTCAATTTTAGGCACACCATGAAAATTATTGGACTAAGAACATCAGAAGACTCAAGTGAGAAATCCATTGTAAAGAATTCGATGACTGCATATGAGAGCGTGGGTTCTACCTCACACACAAAAGATAGTTGTGCCACATGATGTGTGATGACAACAACATTGTTAAGCATTCAAACCAGGAATAATATGGACCTTACAAAGATGAGTAAATATTTGAAAATAAGTAGATCATCTCTAATGAGATCCAAAAGAAGGCATGAAAGAGTGGAGGATCCAAGTAGCAATGAGTTATGGGAATTCTCGGGTAGATTACCATGGAAAGTTGAAAAAATTGCTCAAGCCTTGAGATATCTAATACAAGATTTTTGGAAGGATAACACAAGGTTCTCTCCCAATCAAAGAGATGTTGTAAGAAGGATAATTGGTAGTCAAATTTGTGAGCCACATCCAAATAATTTTTTGGATACCACTCAAACCCAAATTTTTGCTAATTTTGTAGAGAGGTTTCCTCAAGTTAAAATATGTCAAAGGTTTTTTGAAATGCTAAAGAATTTTTATGTCAAAATAAATCACACATAGAACTTGTTGTTGTAGAGTACATATTGAGTTTTCTAAACATTATTATGTTTATGAAATTATATGTGCAGATATGCATACTAACAATGTTTTGCAGGAATGTAACATAAGGCCTCCACCTAAATCTTCAAGGGGTTTCTTATCT
Organism: Sequoia sempervirens; assembly: GCA_007258455.2. Classification (NCBI taxonomy): domain Eukaryota; kingdom Viridiplantae; phylum Streptophyta; class Pinopsida; order Cupressales; family Cupressaceae; genus Sequoia; species Sequoia sempervirens. Next base: position 27,076 of record VDFB02287431.1, read on the forward strand.
ACCATTTTATGTGAAAGAGTGGATGGTCAATTTTTTTACAAGAAATCATGTTTGGATGACACATGTGATCATTGTGGTGGCATGAAAAAAATTCCAATTTTCCAATGTATGGCTAGTACAAATGTAGTTGGAAACAATATTGTGGAATTTGGAAAATACAAGATAGTGGCCTATAGTCTAAAAGATGGGAAAGAAGCATAGAAGTGTTAATTGGTCATTGATAAGATTCCAGTGTATCAGTTTATGGGAATTTCATGATCATGTGGTCTATGAGTATGCAAGGCATACACATAGAGCTCGATGGTTGGAATCACAGTTCAAGTTATGCAAGGACATGTTTCCACTTCATAACATCATTTCAGTTGTCGACTTCACAAAGAACTACAAACTACAACCACATAATGAGTTGCAATTACAATACTATAACTCCACATAGGTTGCTAGATATTTGTGCATATAGCATTGATTCATGAAAATGATAGTACAAGGGA
>VDFB02287432.1:0-20569 GCA_007258455.2 Sequoia sempervirens
AAGGGTACTAACCAAGAATTTCGAAGTGACATAATGACACTGGCGGTTTCTCAATATCCTGCTCCCTCATCTGAATCTGATGGTACCATGATCTCAAATCAATCTTCGTAAAGAAGACAGCTCCGTGCAACTCATCTATCAGCTCATCAATGCGTGGAATAGGGTACCTGTTTTTGATTGTTCTTTTGTTGAGCTGCCTGTAATCAATACACATCCGAAGTGATCCGTCCTTCTTCACCAATACAACCGATGAAGCAAAAGGAGACTTGCTAGGTCTGATGTGGCCCATAGCTAACAACTCATTAATGGTCTTCTCTATCTCATCTTTGAGTCGTTTCGGATGTCTGTAGGGAGTGATCATGACGGGCTTTGCGCCCTCCTCCAACTCAATGATATGCTTTGTCCCTCTGTCTGGAGGTCTGCCAGGTGGAATGTCACTAAACACTTTGGAGTGTTTAGTCCTCAGTATCTGAATGTCAGGGTGGTACTCACCCTTCTGCTGCTCCTGCTGGGCTGGCATCGACATGCACTCTGCTGCCCAGTCAACCATATCATGACGAATGAGCCTCTCCATCCGTCTGAATGAAACCATCCTAAGATTACTGTCTCTAATGGCCTTGATGACATGTGGTCTCCCGTCAACCTTGAATTTCATCTCCATATCACGTCGGTTGAGTGTGAACTCACCCAAATCATGCAACCATGCCATCCCTAATACCACATCTGTATCCCCCATATTAACAACATAGAATTCAGTCTTAAATTCATAGTTGTTCAGTCTCATCGGAAGATCAGTAATCTTTCGGTCACACCTGAGAGTATATCCGTCAGCCACCTTGACTCGAATACCCTCGAAAGCCTCTGTCTGGATGCCACGCCTCTCCACTAAACGTGCATCAATAAAATTGTGTGTAGCACCAATATCCAACAATGTAATTACCTTCTGACCTGCTAAGAGCCCACGAAGTCGAAATGAACCATCTCTCTGAAGGCTAGTCAGATGGGCTTCCTGTAGCTTCCTTCCACCTTCATGTTCACCCTCATTTTCGGACCTCTCATCATCTGACGGCTCGGAGTCAGCTTGCTGGTCTGACAGATCAGATTGCTCTTCGCCCTCGTAAAACCACTCCATTTGATTATTTTTGACCTTCGGACGAAGTGGGCATATATGTTTTTCATCATAGGGTGCCTTGCACCAAAAACATAACTTTTTCTTACGCAATTCATTCAACGTTTCCCTGTCAAATGGTGGTGCATTCTGTCTCTTAGGATCAGGTTGATCCTTTCTTCTGTCAAAAGGCCTATTCCTGTCATTGTTTCTATCAAAAGGCCTGTTGGGTCTCGTGTATGGTGTTGACCCTGAATTGAACTTGCTGCGAGGTGCTGCAAGCTCCATGCTTCGCGCCTTCCGCATGGCCTCCTGAAGTGTAGTTGGGTCAAAAGCCTTAACCCAACCTCTCATGGGTTCTGTCAAACCCTCAACAAAAAGTATGATAAGTCTGGATTACAGAAATCTGTCACCATGGCTCGGCTTCCTGCCGATGTATGAATCCGGGCTGCGATGCAATGCGGTGAGAGCCAACTCTACGAAATACAGTTCGGATCCTTCTTGTAAAATCTCTCTATGTTCTGGCGGTGAACTCGATAGGTATTAGTGCATGATGGCCTAAGCGTGTACATACCGTGGTGCCACCAATCATGTGCTACTCAGTCGAGATGCAAAGTAGCAAATTTAATTGCCTCATCCTCCTGCATAGGCCTAAGTGATAAGTAATTGTCCAGTTTCTGAACCCAAGACCTCGCTGATGTCTTTTCAGACCCATCAAAATATGGCAAGGTAATCTTGCTAACCGCATACTGCAAATCCCGGTTCACCTGTGGCTGCGGTTGCTGATGCTGTGGGGGTCTACGGTCAAATCTGCCTCAACCTCTGGGTTTATAGACATCAATAAACTCATGAAACGTAAGTGCCTGCCGGATCTCAGGTGCTAGTGACATGTACTCACCATGAAATCTCGTCAAGTCTGCCACGGACATGCCATTATGTGGCTGAAACTCGATCTTGCCCACGATGCTGCGCGCCCACAGCGGGAGTGCGTGGTGGGGATGCTCTGGGTAAAGAAGTAGGTTGACTTTGGCCAGCTCTGGAATGAATCGTTGGCTGTCGAATGTGATACCAATAGCTGATCGGTGTAGTCGCTTCGTCACGACCAATGCGTATGAAATGAGGGCGTATTGGGTGTGCAGCGTCTAATGGTACCCATCAACTGAGACATCATGTCCATCATATTATCATGCCTCCGTCTAAACTCCTCCTCGGTAATATCACCCTCTGCATGCGCCTTCCCTGGATCCCTGCGAGTCTCTGAGGGAGTCTCACGTTCTGCCATTAGGGTTGCAACACTGTTTTCACTGCCGTCAGAACTGGATCTGTGAATACCAAGTACTCCTGATATAGTCTGACCTTCAGGGATAGTTGGGCCTGTCTAATCCTCGTCTTTGCCTGTCCCTACACCTTTAATGTAGTGAATGGTATCTCTGTTCATAAAAAAGCACTAAAAAAGCACAGCGTATTACGAGAAAAAGCGAGAAAAAGCCGCGGGGATGGCGGGGAGATCGTGCTCTGATACCACTGTCAATACGAAACCCTAGCTGAGATTTTGTTGTTTTTGCAATTTTCGGTTTTTTTGTGTTTTGAGGGTTTTCAGACCAAAAACTTAAAGCTGCGATTTTACTAATAAATGCTTGAAAAATTCCAAATAAATTCAAAATGCATAAAATGACTCAGATCTTGCCCAGAGAACATAGGCGCACCAGTATATATTTTTTTTATAGCTTTTACAATACCAAAATTTGAATAAAGAATGAAATACATGAAATTTTATTGAAGAACCTGGGTGGCGGCTGTAGCAGCAATAAATGCATGTAGAAAATAATATATCCCTTTTGCTCTCCAGTCACAGGCAAGAAACAACCCCAGTACCAAGGCGCCCAAGCCAGAATCACCAGACTCTGAAGAATATATGCGTTTCACTGGAGATGAGAAGGTACGGCCTGGAAAGTACAGAAGGTACGGCCTGCTGCAGCAATAAGGACAAAGTACGGCCTCCAAGAAACAATGCCAGATCTCTGAAATAAGTTCTCTGATGAAGTCGCCTCAAAAAGGTAGATGATTATCTCTGCTAATCTCCGATGAATCTGTCAATAAATCCAACCTGTGATCCCTGTGTGAAATCACCAAGTGCAAGCTTCAACTGGTATTTCACAGCCTCAGTCTGCCTGATCTCTGAAGAGTTTTCGTTCTCCAGAAACGTTCGTCTGCCAGAAACCCTAGGGTTTGCAAACTCCAATGCTCAGAGCAATAAAGACAAAATTGAATAATAATATCAGAATAGTTCGATTTTGCCTTGAGAAGGTATATATTGCTCTTGAAGAAATTCGACCCACTCCTTTTTAAAATAATCATTTAAATTAAATGATTTAATACGCCTTTTTAAACTTAGGAGAAATCATTAATTATTGGCGTCCCTTTTTTAATGAATATAAAATACTCATTAAGTCAACATTTAATAATTTATTATAAAGTATAATAAATACTTTATAATTAAGCCAAATAATTAAATATTTAAATATTTCAATAAAGTGACTTTATTATAAAGTCAAAATATTAAATATTTAATAATTCATTAAATACTCCTTATTTCTCCCGTCTGAACCAATGTCAATGAATTTCGAAAGCTGAATGGTTGAACCAGGTGCCCTGCCCGAAATAGCAGCTTCCTGACCTAACTTTCTAAAAATAGAAAGTTCCTGAAAATGCTCGGGAATAAGGGCAAACTTTGACAACCGCGCAAAAGAGACTGAACCGAAACAGCACTTGAATGATCCTGCGACATGCCACCAATTTAGGATCGAAATGATAGGCTAACCTTTGTCACAACGGCCGACTAGGATGGGGACATGATTGATTCATTCTCATATTTTCTCTCCTATGGGGGGCATCTTGATTGTACTTATGTGATCGAAGCAGCACTTTTGGGGACATTTTGAGTCCATTCTTTTGTCATATGTATGATTACATTTCTTTTTCTCTTTTGTTGAGGAGATTTTTCCCATGAGTTTTCTCCTTTTCTCCGGTTATGAGAGATTTCAGTTGCTTGTTCATGGGTATCTCTTCAAGCCTTGTAGTCGGGACCCATTCTGCATACATCATTGCATCTTTTATCAGTTGTTTAGTTTCTCCCTAAGTTGATCTTAAGGGGGGCGTTGGAGTAAATAGGTCATCACCTAATACACACCTTTTTACTTTAATCACTTAAGCTTAAACTTAGGAGTTGTTTTTTTATTATTAGATTGAGCTATATTTGGCACATGTCTCATTGCATTAGATGATGACACTTATCTCAATCTAATCAAACCCTAATCTAGGGTTTTCTTTTTTTTTTTGCTTTCTTAGGCATTCACCTTTCATTATAATCATTTATTCAAGTTATTGCATCAATACAATTTCTCAGGTTGTTGAGCACACCATCTTGCTTAGATCTCTCTTTTGTGTTAGGATAATCGCTTGTAGGTGATATTTGAGATTTGTGGGGTTCACTATCGACTCCACCAACAAACACATGGAAAACTTTCCTATTTGTTTTTTGTGTTTCGTGGTCAAACTTTGTAGGCATGGGGAGGCACCCTGACATTCGTGGGCTCTTTTTAGTAAAATGTCTCTTGGATATCCTTTTTAGGCTATGTTAGTGGGTTCACCAAGAACCCCTCTGCATTGGTATGGGTGTAGTCCTTGTTCGGCCTTGAGTTACCCCAAGATACTACTTGGGGTGTTTGAGTGATACCCTGAGTGAACCCAAGATGAACCCAAGGGGACACACAACCACTAGGCCCCAAAAACATTTAAAAAATAAATTAAAATAAATTTTTAAAACAAAAATTAATTAGAAGCATGAGCTCGCCCTAAAGTGAGGGCATGAGACTTTGTTCAACTCATTCGACAAACATAAAAAACCAAAACTATATTTTTCCCTCCAAGTTGCCATTGTTGGGTTTTGAAGGTTGGTTCATTTTTTTTTCAAAGGTGAGGGCTACAAGAGAGTTAAACCTACACCAAGATAGGAGAAATAGCTGCACAAAGAAGATTTAGCCATCAAAGGTGAGTGAATCTTTCATTTTTTTAAAGTTTGGAATAATGTTTTTAAAGATTTTTCAAAAAAATTCAAGTTTTTTTAAAAGTTTTGAATATTTTTTTTAACCTTTTTATGCATAATAAGGGGTTGTAATGCCGTTTTTTTGTTTTTAAGTTGTAGGGTTGTTAACTTACAAAAAAAAAACGTTTTAGGTTCATACAAAATGGTTGGTAGTTCTAGTTTAGTTTTTTTTTATTCAAGGGGTAAACGCTTTTGAACCGGAGCTATGAAATGGAATACAACCACTCAACAATACCACCCCAAAGGGGTTTGAACCTTGGTGGCAAGAACAACAATGCCACCTTTAAACCATCACACCATGCCACTATCGGCGGTAGTTCTAGTTTAGTTGCCCCAAATGTAGAGAGTTCATTTAAATTTGATGCATTGTCACCTCTTTGGAAACATACGATAGTGATTAAACTTCCTATTGGTGGTGTTACACCCCGATTGTATAGCTACTATTGCATAGGGTGATTGATTGTAATGACTGAATCAATGTGATGAATAAAACATGTTCTTGTTATCAATATGAGTGTGTTCCATTTAATGATTGTCTCATTTGATTGTTACTTCTATTGATGTAATCCTAGATGAATGTTGCATGCAAGTTGTTGTGTTGCATGCAAGTTGTTGAATAATGTTTATTCTAACTTTTGAGAAGTTTCATGTATATTGTTTTGTTGTGAACATATGACTCGTTATCGTGTCATGGAATGCAGTTGTGCGAACCATTCCTCAAAGAAGAAGTGAAATATCACTCGGGAGAGGAGCTTGGTTGAGTAAACAGTAACGAGAACCATTTGAGTATACGCACACACGTCCCTTAGACTGAGTAAGCTAAGTCAGTTTGTTTGAGTTATGAGTAAGTCGTCCGTAGGCTTGTATGTTGGCATTAGGAGTCGTGTCTACTTTTGAATGCATGTATAAGTGATGTTTATTTGTGTATCTGACTTACTGTACAATGATCATTGTGAGGATAACGTGAATGGACATAAGTGAATTGGTTGAGTGGGTATGTATACACATGTATATAGTATGTACACTGAGGTATATACGAGTATATACATGTATATATATACACACGCTACCTATTATTTGTGGATATTAATAATATAATACTATTATTGCCTGATGGCTTTACATAAAAATGTATATATATATATATTTATATATCGGGTTGCTGATTGGCTCACGATATATTTATATATTTGTTATATATATATATATATATATATATATATATATGTATGTATATTAATAAATACTCGGGTATTTAAATGTATATATATATGTTTAATATATTTAATACTATAATAATATTTATATAATAAAATATATATAATGAAATTATATTTTATTTAATTTCTCAATTTATGGAAATCAAATTATTTTCTAAAATTAGTCTCCACTTTGGAAATTAACTTATTTCCTAAGTTTAATAATATTATAAATCTCTTAAGTGGATAAAAGATTTTTTCACTTGGAGTAAATATTAAAGTTAAATTATGGAAAATTAATAAATGTCTTTCAGCCGAATATATGAGAATCGGGCTATTCTCATTTGAAAGTGTAAATGTAATCAAATCTCTATCAAAATGAGAGACTAAGGGTTCTAAGGAGATTCTAAGTTTCCAGAATTCTACTAAAATTCTAAGACAGATTTTCGATTTCCAGATTTATACTGAATGTGCTGATTGCAGAACATTAATGATTTTGATGTCTGCATATCAAGATTGGAATCATCTTTTGTATGTAAGGAGACCCGCCTCCAAGGGATGCATCTCTTGAGAGGACGTGTCTCCACACGTGGAGACACGTCCGCTCAAGGGACGTGTCCCTTTGGGCGCGGGTTTCTCTTACAACCGATAATCATTCGGTTTAAACAAACTTAGCGAATAAACACACCCTTACACATGGCGGATGTATTACAAGAATTCCGAATATTAATCAATGCGAATTCTAAACATCATTTAGATAAATTCGATTTTATACATGCTTTATAAATTCGATTATTTACTTATTTCCAGAAATATTAAACATGAAGAGTATTTGATCTTATATAAATGATGATGATGCTTATAGCAATCATCGTTTATATATGACCTAAGCTACCATTCATTAACAAAAAGAATTTAAATCATTTTTACAAAGGGAAATCGATATTTTTGAAAGTTAAATGTTTGAACTTTTGTAAAAGCAAAATATTTGCTTCAAACTATTGAAGAACTTTACCCATGAAAAATATGGCGCTGGAAGAACATGCAAGAGCGCTTCGCCTGGGAGAGGAATTCAATCTAGCTGAGGAATAGGGGCGACACAACTTGTGAGGAGATGAGGTGTATTGAGTTTAGCCATGACCATTTCCTTAAAAGATGAATCATTTTTCAGTTGGCGCCATTTCTAGTGAGTTCCTGTAGGTGTTGATTTCTTCTTTTAACCATGTGCAAAGTTGAAATTTTCTTGTTTTGCTGGCAAGAATAGAGGTCGAATCACCTCTTGAAATGCTGAGTAAGGGAATAGAAAACCGCCACTTATCTCATTTGAACTATTCAAAACACAGTTTTGTCATTTCCCATGCCTGCAAGAGTGGAAGTCGTTTGGTTTTGGGCTCTATATATAGATGCCTTAACATTCTTCATACTACACTTTTCTGAATCCGAGTTTTCATGATACTCTAAGTTTGTTTCACCATTTCCATATTTTTGAAATCATACTCTGTTTTCTGAGTGATAAAGCCAATGGATTTGCCAGTAAATTACCACAGTCTGAATATATTTCCATTACAGTTGAGTATTCAACATCTAAGAGTCCATATTGAGTGAGCATTCATCATTGAGAATCCATTTTGAGTGAGCATTCATCATTGAGAGTCCATTTTTGAGTGAGTAACCATCATTTGAGAAGTCTGTTTTTGTGTGAGAAGTCATTCAATACTGAGGGCTTTATTGAGGGAAGGTCTGGAAGTGCATATTGGAGAGAAAGCTTATAAACAGGGATGAAACCTTCATCATTTTACAATTTTGAATCTGATTATTATGTTTCTATATCTTTGTGTTTGGTGTGTGTGCAAAGGCTGAAAGTTAATTCCTGAATGCAATTTAGTTTTAGGGGAAAATAAATTTCTAGAGAAATGTATATTTGTTATGCATAAAAACGGGAATTTATGTGAAGGAATTTAAGGGAGATGTTTACTTATTATGCATAGAAAGGGAATTTATGCATAACAAATATACATTTCTCTAGAAATTTATTTTCCCCTAAAACTAAATTGCATTCAGGAATTAAAAGAGAATTAAATTGCATTCAGGGAGATGTTTACTTATTATGCATAGAAAGGGAATTTATGTGAAGGAATTTAAAGAGAAGATTTAAAATGCATATTAGTGTGAAATTGCATATTTTGTATTGTCTCCATATAAGGAGAGTATGGCTTTACTAGTTAATATATACTAGGATTGAAATGAGGACAGGAGTCAAGTATAATCAGTCAGCTTAAAGTTATTAGGTTAACTGAGGTAAGCTTGAGAGACTCCTAGGATAAAGATTTCCAGTATAGGAGGGATTAAGTGATTTACTTGTTATGCTGATTCATTTCTAGTAGATTAGATTGTCATAGGATAGTTTGGGATGATAGATAATCCAATGAAGGACTAAGCCTATGCATAGTGTAAGATAGCCTTAAGTCATATCGGCCCTAGTAGTGTTTATGATAGATGACCTTCATTTGAAGTACTGAATGAGAATAGTTTGGCCAAAGTAGTGAAATGTACGACTTCCACATAGATGTGAGTTAGTTGAGACTACATTGTCAGTTCATTGTGATCCTTATACTAGTTCGAGATTGTGAAATAGCAAGGTTCTAGTTGTGTAGGACACAACACTATGCTCAGTTGGTAATCGTTAATGGATACCCTACCAATCTCTTCTTTCGAAGGGAGGGCCATCTATCGAATGATAGGTGTGTGGGGGACCGCATTATAAGTCTGTGGTTGGCGGAAAAGCACCCGGGTGATGTTTCTCCTCCACAGCAAGTGACCGATGCACCAAGATTTGAAAGGAAAGGAACCTGGACCGTCTTACTACTATTTGTTCAAAAAGCTCTCGAGCTATGTATGTAATTGTATTACTTTTGTACTTTGATTTATATTTGCAATGAAAATGGAATTCATGCGGAAATATAATGTAACTTGTATACATTTATCAATGAAGAAAGGAAATTTTTTATTGTATTGCCTTTGTTACTTGTTACGTTTATATGTTTGGAGTAAAATTGGAAAAAATTTAATTTACGTAAGGGATAGGTTGTTACAGGTGGGGGTTATTGTTGGAATTGTAGCCAATGCAGAATTGAGATAAGAGCTCATGCCTTCAAATGAAAGCTCACTTCTACGCTATTCCTTGCTAGGGAATAAAAGTTTGTCCTAGGCCAAATAAAAAAGGGTTGCCAAAGCAACAAATAATGGCATATATTAAAGAACAAGAGGATGCCATTACATGGTAAGTAATGGATCAAAGGAAAGAGCACATCCTTTTGCCAAGAAAAGCTTGTAGAAACCTCGTAGTGGCTTATCACAATCGGTTGGCCCATATCCCTTCATGCCATTGCCATCATCTTCTCAAGAAGAGAATGTTTTGCGTAATAGAGGCCCATTGGAAAATTCCTTCAAGAATGAAGCGAGAGAGGTTATAGATGAGAGAATTGCTCAGTGCATTTATGGCAATGGACTTCATTTCAACTTCGTTAGATCACCATATTGGCGGGATATGTTGGTGGTCATTGCCAATGCACCTTGTGATTATCTTAGTCTTGGGTATGAAAAGGTGTGAACTACCTTATTGGTAAAGAAGAAAGCTTTAGTAGAGGCATCATTGAGAGAAATCAAGGATACATGGCTTGAAACAAGTGTGTCCATTTTTCATGGATTGTAATATTGCAAAATAAACCATTGATCAATGTCATTGCAATGTCCCCTAAAGAGTCGATGTTTTAGAAGGTAGTGGATTGTGAGGGCCAAGTGAAGGATGCAACTTCCATTGCCAATATCCTCATAGAATCCATTGAAATGATGGGCCCTAAAAAGTTGTTGAATTCATAAGGGACAATGCTAAAATTGTAAGGAAGTTGGTTTTCTAGTGGAGGGTACAAATAGTCACATTTTTTGGACACTGTGCAGTCCACTCACTAAATTTGACATTGCAAAAGATTGGCACAAATATTGAGTGGGTCAAAGAAATGTACATGGAGGCTAAGGGGATTCAAATGTTTGTGACCCATCATCATATTTCACAAGGAACCTTTAGGACCTTCTCCAACATGGAGTTGTTGAAGGTAATTTAAATTTTATTTTTAATATAATTATTAATTTTTAAATTTTATTTTTAATTGTTGATATGTGACATGTCATCTACTTTTTAATATTTTAATTTGTTTTTTACACCATGCTAGGTTGCTGAAACTTGGTTTGCATCACACACAATCATCTTAAGACAAATTGTGAAGGTGTGAGATGCATTGAGTGCTATGGTCATCAACAGCCTTTGGAGTGTATGGAGGCAATCAAGTACATAGAGAGCCCAAAAAGTCAAAGCATTGATCCGAGATGATGAGTGGTGGGCTCATGTGTTTTGAGTTTCACTGTTACACCCCGCCTTTGATTTCCAAAATTACTTTTTACTTTATGGTAAATGCAATGATGAAATATGAGACTATGGAATTTGGAAAGATAAATGCTATGACGAGTTTATGCAATGTGATGTTTCTGCATTTAGATGAATTATTGATGGAAATGCAACGATATGATTATGATGCAATTGTTTACAGCTAACTACTTGGTTGTTTTTTGAGTGGAATTGTAAGATTGTTTTCTCACGCCCTCCAGAGGGAGAGGGAGAGTATCACTCGGGAGAAGGGTAAAGTTAAAAGTTCTCTAACAATGCCATATGAGTTTAGCGTTGGTCGAGTGTTTGATTTCGTTTAACCAATGCGTGTCTAGGGTTGTCAGTAGCATCTTGAAGGTAAGTTAAACCCTGAGGTCGTTTAGTCATGTTCTTGTTTTACTTGGGTTGTAAGTAAATTGGAGTATTTGGTAACCTTTTCTTGCATATATTAAGAAATATGTGTGTGTGTGTGTGTTATAAAAGGGACACATGTACACACACACACACACATATATATACTCATATGGATGTATGTCTACATACGTATATGACAGATATTCATCGGCGTATGCATATATACATTCACATGTGTGTATATATATAATATATATGTGTGTATTAATAGAAAGAAAATAACACACACACACACACACACACACACATATATATATGCGTTATATACTATACACTATTATTTTATGTCATTGATATTAATATACATGCTAATAGAAGCATGGTGGATGTTAATCGACTTTGGTTATTTCATTGCTCTTGGTTAATTGGCAATAACACGAATATATGGTGCGGCTGATCAAGCCGAGGGATCAGAAAAGGATTGACTCTATGGATAGAGGAGCGTGTATACTATTTGAAAGCTGAGTTTAACATAGCTTTTGCACCAGCCATGAACTATGATTGGCTGCGTTATGTATGCCACGTAGGTGGCAGGCATATATATATATGCAATTTAAATCCCTTTTAAAACTTAAACCGTGGCATTTTCCACGTGAAAATGGCTTGGGCAATCACATTTTATAACTGTTTTGAAGCTGTTTTTAACATAGAGCTTGGTCATGGAAACCTATATTAATCTGATCAAATCTTTGGGCTTCGTGGTGGCAATTGAAGCATGTTTCTTTGTAGTTTGTAACTGCTTTACAACCGATTTTTATAACAGTTTCTTTCTATTGTGCGATCGTGGATTATGGGAATCAGGTAAAACCATTTTAGTAATACTCTATGCTATAACTGCAATCAATTTCAGTTACAAGTGTGATCCATAAACTCCAGTTTGGCGTGCCCTTTTCACCATAAGAGATAATGAGCAGGTGATATTAAAGCTTGTCAACTTTGTAGGAAGAGCATTATTATTGGTTTTAGTTTTCATTTTTTGATGAAGAGATAAGGGAAGAAAGCCGTGGTTTCATTTCACCTGTGATAGATAGTGCAAAAGAGGAGTTTTAATCCTCAATACTGCCACGATGTTGCAATTGGTACAGCAAGTTGTTGCAAAGTGTTTCATCCATTCTTGTTCCCTTGGAAAGTAGTTTTGAGCTGCATATTAAGGTTGAGCTCTGAGGTCGAGTAGTTATTCTTGAGCTATGAACTTGGGCTGAGTGGAAGCTTGACCAAACCATCACATCCTTTTGAGCAGGCAAGCATTGTCTTTATATTCTTATTATCTTTTAGCAAAAATAGAACTTCAAGGGTTCATTGGAAATGGTTATTCTTCTTTAAAACAGTAAGATAAATCTTGTTATTGTACTCTTTCTTATGCATGAAGTGGCTGTGTTAAAAGCCAAAATCTGCCTTTAAAACCAGGAGTCTTTCTCTATTTTGAACAAAACTTGTTTCACTTCTTCCATTTGTAAGCTTCTGGGTGATATGCAAGTAATTTGTAGATTAAGTCATTTTAAGGGAACTTTGTTGAACAAAAGTTGAACCCCGTTTTCTTGGTTGTTATTAAACCAAAGCTCATAAGGCTGAGAACCAAAGAATTGATAGAAAAGTTTAAAACACGGTTAATTGCTAGTTCTTGAATAAAGATGCCTACCCAGTCTATTATGTAGTCATTCTTTTCTTTCTTTCATTGACTTCTTGTTGAAAGAATTTGTCATTTAAAATGGAATCTTTGAAAAGAAAGACCTCACCATTTGTCTTGAATGGCTAAACCCTACAATGAGCAATGTTCTTTAATGGAAAACACCCAAATGGGGTATTTTGCATATGATGTCTTTATACTATATTATGACAAGATAGGTCAAATTATCCTTTTTTGTTGTCAAGAATACCAAAGGTCTAATTTCGAGAGTAGTTACTCTCATAAGTTTGGTGAGCTTCAAACTTGTGGTAGTTGCCAAGACCCAGGTAGTTACATAGAGTAACTTGGGAATTTGAAGCAAGTAAAAACTAAGCAACTCAGTTGAGTTTTGATTAGGAAGTGAATGTGTGTTAAGTAAAAGTTTTCAAAATGATTAACTCTTGGTCGAATAGTCAGTTTGAGTCAACCCTAGGTTAGATATGGTTCTCCAAGTCGAGTAGAGGTGGGTGAAGAAACGACTCCACTCATAAGTAGTGGTTGAACTTAGCTTAAATACTTTGGCCAAAGTGAGTGCATTAGTCTCTGCATGCACTTGTTGGTTCACTGTGTTCCAAATTTTCTTAACTATTCAAAGTTTTCATACATAGTTGGAAGGTATCCATAGTTGTTTGATGGTATTGGTTAAGGAGGGCACAACACTACAGCTCAAATGTCAAAACTAAGAGGGTTCTGTTGATGTGATTCTCGTGACCGCACCAATCAGCAGAACAAAGTTTCCCAACGGATACCCTATTCTCTCTTGAACAAAGTATTCAGCGTGCTAAGATTGCGAGTGAGATCACACTTTCAACTCCAAGGTTCCTTTGATGCGAATAGACCCAGTTCGGTTGATGTGTATTTGCTGTGTTCTTACGAGGGGACTTACGTAATTGTTCAGAATGCGTGTAGTAACAACCAATATATGCTTTTGAAAGGGATTTTTACGCGAATGATTTGGCTTTAGAGTGCAAGTTTCCTAAAACTAACCAAAATTATGCGGAATTTGAATGGCTGCAGAGATTTCAAAAATTTAAACTCTAACCTAAATGCAAGGGATGTTATGCTTAACTTCAATGAACTTCAACAAACGTTGTCTAGCCTCCTATCAGATAGCTTCGACAAAGTAAGTGCAATCTTCAAAGGACAAGAAAGATGTTCAAATCACGATTCAATAATGTAACTACCATCACAACGATGCATAACTACACATGAATCTTGACCGAAATTAAGTGTAAAGTGTTCCAGTTGACCACGCAGGACGAGCTTACCGTCAGTAAGGTTGTTAGTGGTATGGATCAAAGAAGCTCACTTACATCAAACATAAGCATCCATATCTAACTATTAGCATGAAATTAAATCCTAGTTGAAGTCAAAGGAAGAAGAAACCTCACGAACTACTCAAAACAAAGTTTGAATCCACCATCAATGAAATGCTTTATTATGAATAGCTTTTGTGACAATCTCTTACAAAATTTTCAAAGGGAGAATTCCCCTTCTTCTTCAACAATGCAAATGAAAACTATTCTAACTCAAAAGTATCTACTCTCTATTCTGCTTCACTAGTTGCTGACTACTCTCTGATTCTGACTATTAGATTACAAATGAGGGGGACTCCCCCATATATAGCTGGCCAGTCTCAATCGACGGTCCAGATTGAATTACAATGGAGGGCTCAGATCGAGCCACCTCAGCCCTAGACGAGTTTGCCCTAAAAACTGCCAGAAGGTGGAGTGGTGTCATAAATGCTCCCAAAAATAGCAGATTCCTCCTTGACCACCATGAGCAATTAATGCCCACTACCCTTCTAGAAGATTCTCGTCCATGACTCGGATTCCTTTGCTCTTCTCTCTGACCGCATACGCTACGAATTGTGCCAGCACCTCGTCGACTTCCTCTTCAGAAATTGATGGAGTAAGATTTAGCTGATATTCCAGAATGGCCACCATTTGTTCATACTTTTCACAAGACTTTCCCCAAGTCTCGATAGAATCTTGTGTACTCTGAATAATCGCTGAAAATGCCGTCATGTTCTCAAAGTCCAGCTGAGAGAACCTCTTCATTTCGGAGAAGAAAGGTTGTAACTTTGCCTTCAACCCGTCGATTTCAATCTCCTCAGGAGCCATCCTCTTGGCGAACAATGCCTCCAACGTGTTGAGGATACCCTCGTGGATATTCCTCATTGCCTTCCTGATCCTGGCGGACTCCATAGCTGCTGTGTCGAAGAAACTCTTTCCAGTGAATGCCGCCGAATGCCACCCACGAAAATCGTACTTGTCGCCTGCCTGGATTACTCCTTCATTCACCAAAGTTTGCGTGGGCACACGCATCAAAACAGCAAGGCGAGGAATAGTTTTGTCTTGAAAAATATGGGTGTCTCCCCAAGCTTGCTCAACATTATCTAGGCATGAAAGGATATTAGATGCATTCTGAAATGATGAGACAAGATCGGCCATGAACTTTTCTGCTTCAGCACAGACACCACTTATCCACTTGTCTCCCTCTCGTATAGCTCTCTTCATCTCCTCAAGTCCACCGATTGGCTCTCGTGGCAGCTCAGGCGGAAGCTCCACCACTGGATTTTCTTGAGCAACTGGATGTGCGAGATGTTGCACATACTCTACCAATGCCTTGTGCTCTTTTTTCAATCTTTTGTACTTTCCTTCCTTCTTCACCAACCTGTCCTTCAATGCCTGGAATGAGCTTTCAGCTTCTTCCACCACTTGCACTCCGGAAGGACGTCTTAATTCGACTGTGGTGATCGTGTAATTTTCCGGCATTGCATCACTTAAACTATAATCTTCTCTTGGAACAGCAATGTGAAGGCTGCGTGAACCTGCCTCATTAGTTTCCATCCTTGTGTACTTCCTGGCTCTCTTCCTCTTCGGCGACTTGTTCTATTTAGAAGCTTCCATTTCGACCGCCAAATCAGCGTCATCATCCTGATCCCTCCTGATGGCCTATGAGAGCCAATTGCGCTGAATATCATAAATAATGAGGGGCTGCTCCTCAGTTGCCTCCACTTCACGGACTTCCTCTCGAGTAACATTCCGCTGAGGCTCAATTATTTCAACGTTTTGATCGCTCCCTTCACGAGCTTCAATGTCTTCCTCTCCGAAGGAAAAATCGAAGTGGGTATCTGTTTCTGTCTCTTCATCTGGTTTGTTGGCGCCTTCAGGATCATTGACACTCTGAGTATCTAATTCTCTGGGCATTGGTTGGTTAACCTCTCCAACCTCTGGCTCTTCATTTCTTTGAGCTCTCTGATCTACAAACAATGAGACTTCACGCACACTGGAAGAATGAGATACCAGCTGAGTAGATGTTGTGTCCTCTGACCCTTGAGGTTCTGGCTGAGCAGGCTCTTCTTGTGGTGGTGGCTCCACAGCTCGGGCAACTTGTTTCTTCCTTTTCGCCGACACTGGTGGCCTTTTATCACCCATGAGGTCGTATGTGAAAGCAACGGACCTCCTTAATCTGTGAACACGTTCTTCTACCCAAGCCCTTGTAAAGGTCAGGACGGGAATAGACAAGGTGTCTAAATCCATGATCTCCGGTTCGGCCCAATCTACTGGTGGAATCGGCGTGTTCTTCACTGATTCATAATCTGGATGAGTTACCCTAGTGTCCTCGAGTTGATCTGGCACCTGGATCACCTCACATTCCCTGATTAACTTGAGAGGTAGCCTCGAAAACATTCTTTTTCTAATTTCATCCTCACTTCCAGCATTCGCCCAGAAATCTTCTAGGTGAGCTATGTGTTTGTATTCTTCACCTTGCATTGTTCCAATTTTACTTCGAGGATCAAAATCCTGTCGGCTAGTATGAAGAGTCAACTTGTAGAACTTCAGCTCATCTTCGGCCTCCTTGGCCGCCTGCAAAGTAGGGCATTCTTCAAGTGAGTTTCCCAGTACAATGGGAAAATGCAAGCCTCCCTTCTTCTTTCTCCTAATGATCTTGTCGTAGGCCACCAATTGCCTAGACAACTCAAGCAATATCATCCTGTTAGTTGGATACCTTGGCAATTTGTAGACATATGAATCGTATCCTGGCAGCCTCAAATAGGTAAACTTCGGGAATTGGACGAACCAAAACCCGTATTCTTCTATCAGCATCTGAGCCTCTTCCGATATCCTTTGTTGTAACCTCTGCTGAAGGGTCCTTGTGATATACATAGTGAATGCATCGTTGACTCTCTTGAAGTCACCTGTATGCGTGAGGTGCAACTGTTTGTAGGACTCGTGAATCTTGAACTGGTTATAACCGCAGCCGATTGGTTCCTGGTACGCCAATCCTCTATACTTTGTCATTCGAGCAAGCATGTAAATAACATACGAGCTCATGTAAAATGTTCTTGTTCTCTTCAAACTCCGGAACTGCTCATCAATATTGTCACTTATCATCTGTGCCTAGTTCACTGCCTCCTTCCCCTCAAGCACCACGCTGATGTAGAAGAACATCCATGGCTCGAATACAAATGATTGTGGGCTGCCGTTAACTCTGCTGAGCAGCATAATGATATCGCAATACTCCTGCTTCAGCTCTTCTGAAATTATCTGCTTAGGTAGCCTGGCAGCAGGAGGCTTCGGCTTTCGCATCCAAGTGGTGTTTATCCTCTTCATGCACTTGTCGAAGGACGTGGCGTACATCTTGTCAGCCTTTGCCTTGGATTTATATAACATATTGTCAGTAGCCAGAATCCCAAACGCCTCGCCAATTGCATCAGGAGCGAAGTTGGCCAGTATCATACCATCCGGAGACGTGATAGTCCGATCATTCGAGTTGTAAAAGTTGGCGCACTCCAAGATTAACTCAGGACAACGAACTGCTGGTTGGAATCCAGTTGCTGCGTACAATCCGCTCTTCACAATATTGCGCGATGCCTCCGTAGGAAGGTTGCCACCTTGCCCATACATTTTGCGCATGAAAGCCTCGAGGTTGAAAGGCCCCAGGTTGGTGTCCGTCAAGTTGCCAAACTTCGACACAATCTTCAATTCTGGAATGAACGACTTCTTCAGACTTTTGATAATTGCCTGCCTGGAGGCGTTTTCTTTGCCAGCTTCGTTGTTCCCAGCCTTGGCTCCAGCTTTGCTGGTTCCAGCAACATCAGCCCTTCGTCCATCAGCCATCTGCAAAACAAGAAACAAACATTACACTTCCAACTTTTAAAATAAGGATCACGTGGGACGGCTGGCGAGCGAAGTTGGCTGCAAAAATAAATGTAAGTTAATATCTTCAGCAACCAACTTTGTCCTCAAACCTCGGCATACTTAAACTTCGAACTTTTAATTCCAACAATCTCAACCTCCGCAAAATGTTTCAATGTTTCAGCAACTTTTTAAAAAAAATTTAAAATCACCAACTTCGGAAGTTATACATTAGCAACTTCGAAGAATTCAACAATTTTAAATCAGCAAGCTTGCAAGTTATAAATCACCAAATTTCAAATCAGCTCTTCGACAGTTATAAACCAGCAACTTCGAAGAATTTTGAAAGTTTCAAATGAGCAGGTTCGAATCAGCAAGTTTCAAAAATTTCAAATCAACTTTTCGAGAATTATAAATCAGCAACTTCGAAAAGTTTTAGCAATCTCAAATCAGCACTTCGGAAGTTATACATCAGCAACTTCGAAGGCTTGAACAATTTTAAATTCGATTTGATTCTAACATTCAGCAACTTCAAAAAAAAACTTAAAGCTCAAGCAATTTCGAATTCGAACAACTTCGACCCTCAGCATAATTAAATGATTTCAGCTTTTTCAACTTTCAACTTCGAAAACATTTCAACTTTCAGCAAAATATAAAGTCTCAGCAACTTCGAATACTTACCTCAGCAACTTCGCAAACTCCGAGAAATTCAAGCCTCAACAATTTCAAACTCTTGAAAAATCGACTTCACACTTCACACTTTCAGCAACTCTCAAATTGAAAATATTAAATCTCACAACTCAACTCACCAGCATAAATTTCAGCTTCGAATCTTGTGAGATGAGAATGAAAATCCTCAGAATTTTATAGCCAAAAGCTGGTGCTAATTTTAGCAGATGCCTTTTATTCCCTTCATCATGACTGACGCATTTGCTAAATTTAAAAGGGAATATTCCAGTCGTCTTGCAGTTATTATGACAATTTGCTATTTAGGGAGATTCTTTCCTCGATTCAAATTTAAAATTCCCTCCCGACTGCCAGTTACCTTGAGTAATTTCGAGAAAATCATTTTTACTCCGATTTGAAATAATCTCAACTGCCTTTTTTAAAAATGGCATATTTAATTTATTAAAATTTAATTTTAAATGCCATTTTAAATTATTTCACCAGCACATTTTAAAAATTCGACGTTAATACTTTGAATCGGCTAGGCGTAATTTTATTTTCCATCCATAATTAACTCCGAAATAAATTCCCCAAGTTTAAAATCGTCCGATCTTTAGAATTTCATGTGTTAAAATTAAAGGGGGAATTTAAATTTAATACTTAGGAAAATAATTAAATTAATTAAATTAATTTAATTTCTCCGACTTAGGCAAATTTAACATTTAATAGCCTGGAGAAGTTTTAACTTCTCCCAACGCCTTTTAATAATAATTTTTTTTTATCTCCACATTTCGAATTTGCCGAGCTTTTAGCCAAATCTCCAACCTTATCTTGGCCACGCCACAGAAGCATTTCCCAAGTTTAGGCGTATTGAACACTTAAAATTTTATTTTAAAACTCGCCATAGACATCTTTTATCATTATTAAAACAACTTTGGGTCTAGGCGCATTTTATAAGGGTCCATTTCCATTTCGTCACTCTAGGAAAATTTCAAAACCTTAGTAAAATTTTAAATCGCTTTTGTCAAGGCTAGAAGATTGGATTTTATCCAAAAGGGCGGATTTAATCCATTGAACTTTTAAATTTCGAAGCACTTGGAATATAATTTGTCCATCATCAGCTTGGTGGGCGCATACCATATGTCAAACTTTCAATTTCTCATTTTAGGCGCATTTGGGGCTTCATGCTTCCAATTCGAAATTTAGCCAATACTTCTCCTTTCAGCTGAGATGTTTCAAACTTTTAAGGTTGGGCGCATATATCACCTGGAGCTTACAACTTATGACTTAGAATATTTCCAGATTTCATTCTTCTCCTTTATAGGCGCATATTCATGGTGGAGGTTTCAATTTCGTCTTTCAAGGCGCATTTCATATATCATGCTTCTACTTGAGAGCGCATTTGCTTGTTGAGGCTTCCAGCTTTGTCTTTAGGTGCATGCTTTGGAGAAATTTCATGCCACCCTCCTACCCCAGGCGCATATGATATCTGAAGCTTCCACTTTGCAGTCTAGGCGCAAATCATAGGCTCGCCTTCTAGTTTCAATTCAAGCACACTTGAGGGCATCAACTTTAGAATATCTTTCTTCAGGCGCAAATGACAAGTCAAGCTTTCATTTTGGCTTGGGCGCATTTTACATGGGTAACCTCCAGTTTCAGTACCTTAGTCAATTTTTATCAAGCCTCTTTCCTGGTTTAGGCGCATATCATTCCTTCAGCTCCAAGGCGCAAAACATAGAGGGTGCTTTCAATTTCGTGATTTGGAAATTTTCCTAACTTACTTTCTCTTCTAGGGCGCATTTACCTGTTGGTACTTCCAGTTTTGG
>VDFB02287433.1:0-15415 GCA_007258455.2 Sequoia sempervirens
CTCAAATTGAAAATATTAAATCTCACAACTCAACTCACCAGCATAAATTTCAGCTTCGAATCTTGTGAGATGAGAATGAAAATCCTCAGAATTTTATAGCCAAAAGCTGGTGCTAATTTTAGCAGATGCCTTTTATTCCCTTCATCATGACTGACGCATTTGCTAAATTTAAAAGGGAATATTCCAGTCGTCTTGCAGTTATTATGACAATTTGCTATTTAGGGAGATTCTTTCCTCGATTCAAATTTAAAATTCCCTCCCGACTGCCAGTTACCTTGAGTAATTTCGAGAAAATCATTTTTACTCCGATTTGAAATAATCTCAACTGCCTTTTTTAAAAATGGCATATTTAATTTATTAAAATTTAATTTTAAATGCCATTTTAAATTATTTCACCAGCACATTTTAAAAATTCGACGTTAATACTTTGAATCGGCTAGGCGTAATTTTATTTTCCATCCATAATTAACTCCGAAATAAATTCCCCAAGTTTAAAATCGTCCGATCTTTAGAATTTCATGTGTTAAAATTAAAGGGGGAATTTAAATTTAATACTTAGGAAAATAATTAAATTAATTAAATTAATTTAATTTCTCCGACTTAGGCAAATTTAACATTTAATAGCCTGGAGAAGTTTTAACTTCTCCCAACGCCTTTTAATAATAATTTTTTTTTATCTCCACATTTCGAATTTGCCGAGCTTTTAGCCAAATCTCCAACCTTATCTTGGCCACGCCACAGAAGCATTTCCCAAGTTTAGGCGTATTGAACACTTAAAATTTTATTTTAAAACTCGCCATAGACATCTTTTATCATTATTAAAACAACTTTGGGTCTAGGCGCATTTTATAAGGGTCCATTTCCATTTCGTCACTCTAGGAAAATTTCAAAACCTTAGTAAAATTTTAAATCGCTTTTGTCAAGGCTAGAAGATTGGATTTTATCCAAAAGGGCGGATTTAATCCATTGAACTTTTAAATTTCGAAGCACTTGGAATATAATTTGTCCATCATCAGCTTGGTGGGCGCATACCATATGTCAAACTTTCAATTTCTCATTTTAGGCGCATTTGGGGCTTCATGCTTCCAATTCGAAATTTAGCCAATACTTCTCCTTTCAGCTGAGATGTTTCAAACTTTTAAGGTTGGGCGCATATATCACCTGGAGCTTACAACTTATGACTTAGAATATTTCCAGATTTCATTCTTCTCCTTTATAGGCGCATATTCATGGTGGAGGTTTCAATTTCGTCTTTCAAGGCGCATTTCATATATCATGCTTCTACTTGAGAGCGCATTTGCTTGTTGAGGCTTCCAGCTTTGTCTTTAGGTGCATGCTTTGGAGAAATTTCATGCCACCCTCCTACCCCAGGCGCATATGATATCTGAAGCTTCCACTTTGCAGTCTAGGCGCAAATCATAGGCTCGCCTTCTAGTTTCAATTCAAGCACACTTGAGGGCATCAACTTTAGAATATCTTTCTTCAGGCGCAAATGACAAGTCAAGCTTTCATTTTGGCTTGGGCGCATTTTACATGGGTAACCTCCAGTTTCAGTACCTTAGTCAATTTTTATCAAGCCTCTTTCCTGGTTTAGGCGCATATCATTCCTTCAGCTCCAAGGCGCAAAACATAGAGGGTGCTTTCAATTTCGTGATTTGGAAATTTTCCTAACTTACTTTCTCTTCTAGGGCGCATTTACCTGTTGGTACTTCCAGTTTTGGCCTGGGCGCATATGAGGGTCTTGACTTTCACTTTTGTCACTTAGAAAAAAAAATTTCAAACTCTGACCATACTAGGCGCATTTGGACCCATGGCCGTCCATTTTTGACTTAGGCGCATATGATACTGACAACTTTCAATTTTACACATTGGGCGCAAATGATGTGTTGAACTTTTAATCTCAAGACTTAGGCGAAATATCCCATTCCAACAGGGGCGCACTTGATAGGTGGAGCTTCGAATTTCTTATACTTAGAATATTTCCCAGCTCTTTTCTTTAACTAGGCGCATATCACACCCTGAGCTTCCATTTTTGACGCTCTAGAAACTTTATCAAGCCTCCTACTTGCTAAGGCGCATTTGAGCTAGGCCACTTCAAGTTTGTAACTTAGGCAAATTTTGACCCCTCAAGCTTAGGCGCATTTTGGAGTGTGAACTTTGAGCTTAGTGCCTTAGTCAATTTTTCATTCGTCTAACACAAGCTCAGGCGCATTTGATAGGTTGAACATCTAATTTTGACCTCAGGCGCATCTGACACTTGCAACTTTCAATTTTTGGACTTAGCCAAATTTCCAAGCTCCAACTTCTCAAGGTGGATTTTAATGCCGGACTCCAAATTTTATCCATTTTAGCGAATTTCATACCTTGCCCGATTTAAGTTGATTTTTCCTCTGTCAACCCTAATTTAAGCCTGAGTTTTCTATTTTAGAAAGTTCTACGAGATCTTCGCGCCATCAAGTGATTTTGATCTTGGAAGGCTGATTTTCACCCTGAATTTCAAGCGGTTGTTAAATGCGATGCGGAGCATTTGTACACCTTTATTTTTAGCAGCACGCTAAAATAAATTTCTCGAAAGTTTCCAAATTTCGTAAGTTGAATGCACGAGCTTGGCGTCATTGGTGAATGTTGTTTTTGCTTGATACAATTACGCCCCTTGATTTTGAAAACCCTAATTTCTACGCCTTGGCACCGCTAAAAATATAGTGCTCGATTCTTCATTCCTTGCAACTCACATTGGCAGGGAATTTAGCCATCCGTTTGACTTCATTACTGTGAGAATTGGTGTTGACCTGCTATTTATAGCCGCTCGTGAAGTGACTTACTATTTATAGTAAGTGCTTGTTTCTGAGACCTCCTTAGCTCCGTTCGAGTTGAAATTTGGACCGATTAATGCTCCACGTTGGTGAATTTGCACATGCGTCGCGGCATCGAGATCAACTTTCTGATACCAGCCCTCGTTGGGAATACCTTACTAAAAATAGCAAGTTCTCCGATTGCCTTCAAATTTTGCCATCAGACTTCCTGAAAGATGCTGACCATGATGGATATTTCGGTTTTGGAGATTTTGTTGTCTGATTCCTCATTTTTAGCCCTGAAGCTCGAAACCCTAATTTTATGCATGTTGCTCAGATGAGCTCCGTTTGACCTCGTTTCAGTTGCATGATGATCAGTTTGCAGTTCTGAAGTGTCGAGCTGCTGCCTGAGTGGTACCTGCTAAAAATAGAAAGTGGCCGAAAAAGTGACCGACCGGCTGCTGGATGATCTTGCATGTCACACTGCCTGAAAAATCCTGAAAAACCCAGAAAAACCCAGAAAAATCCTCAACATGCAAGCACTGGCTAAAAATAGTAAGTTTCTGAAAAGTGATTGGTTCCACTTGCATGTTACACCATCGCGAAGCTCTTGGAAAACCCAGAAAGAAAATGCCGACATGCGCTGAGAAATCCTACATGCAAACCCTAATATCGGCCTCCGAAGGCTGAATGCTGAAAGTTGTCACCCTACTTTGCATGTCATATCATTGCGAAGGTCTCGAAAAACCCAGAAAGAATCTCTGGACATGCATTAGAAAATGTAACATATAGGCCCTTCAATCTGCTCTGGAAACTGGACTGCTAAAAATAGCAAGTCATCTGTTTTTGCCCAAATTTTGTCAAGAATGAACTTGAAGTGCTCGGAATGCAATGAAGTGGTCTGAATGTGAAAACCTTGAGAAAATCAACCCTAAACTGACACTTACTAAAAATAGAAAGTTGGCAGAACTCAGTGAAAATTTAGGGGTTAGTTGCTAAAAGCATTGTAATAGCACTGCCAGGCTCAAAAGCTGACCAACCAACTCAACTTTGACCCCAAAATGACCTAAAGATGTGAAACCCTAATTTCAGTACTTGGCCAAATTTTCGATTTAAGCTTGCAAACGGGAGCGTCCCCCGGAAAGCAGATAGCGGAAAAGAAGCAGAACGAGAGAGAAGGACGAAAACTAAAGCCAAAAGACCAGAATGGAGCAAAAATTTAGGGGTCCCCATCTTGAATGGGGCGATGTGTGAAAAGGTCACAACAGGTTCTTAACTATACCCTTCATTGAAGGGAAGGGCCACTTCCAGTTAGGAAGGTGTGCGGGGGACTGCTAGTCCGTGGTTGGAGGTAAAGCACCTGGGTGGTGCTCTCCCTCTAGCAAAAGACATGTTGAGTCTTGGAAAACAGAAAGTATCCAAATATGGGATCTTTGACCTTGTTCCTTAAAAGTTAATGTTATATCTTATTTAATTGAAATCATTCATGTTGAAATGTAAAAAGAAAAAGATTGTTTATTGTTTCAGTTCGAAAAGAAAGATAAGTTGTTATGAAATATTTATTATGTCGATAGACGTAACTCTACAATGGCAACACGACATATAGGTGGTCAGCAAATCTGTGAAAGAAAAACAAAAATCTACTTTCTATTTTCATGTTCAATAAATTTTTTATTGATTTTTTTAATTATTTAAAAAATGCACATGTTTTTTTATTATTTTTTCAATTATTTATAAAGTGGACACTATCACAACATTCTGTTTTCATTGTTTAATTACAATAACATGATTTTTTATTGATTTTTCCAATTATTTAAAAAGTGGACAGTATCACAAAATTCTTTTTTCATTGTTTAATTATAATATTTTTTGTTATTTCCCATTGAATAAGTTATACAATAATTTTTTATTTATTTTAAGTTTGTTAATAGAAAAATAAAAGACTTGATATCTTTGGACGTATTATATATATATTATCTTGAAGATATATATACTAGTATATTTAGTTATGAAGTTGCATTTTCAATTATCGAAAAGAAATTTTTTTATATCCCATTTTACTAATGATGCTAGTTTATTACTGTATGGTAAATAAAACCAAGTAAATTCCTTGTAGAAGGAGGTGGTTGTTACATTCACTGAGCCCATCATCAACATGATTAGGTATGTTGATATAGATCACCCATGTTTGGGTGAAATTTATGATGACATGGACTCCATTGTTTCTCAAATAAGAACCATAATAGAAGCCAACAAGCATGACCCAATAGATTTTTTTTTTCAAAACTATGCAAAAGATCACTATTAACCATTGAAACAAGATGACCATGCCCTACATTTCCTAGCATTTGCTTTATCCCCAAAGTATTATAGCAAAGAGATACTTTCTTTTCCGAGGAGGGTGGCACCATATAGGGATGAAGAGGTTGCTATTGGCTACAAAACTGCATTTAGAAAATATTTCCAAATGTAGATATCCAAAGTGTTGTCTTGAGTGAGTTTGGCCACTTCATATCTTTAAGGAATCATGATGTTTGCACTCTTTGAGACAAGTACAAAAAAAAGCTCATGAATGGTGGTACATACATGGCCAGGGCTCTTTACTTGAATGTAGTCTCTTGCAATAAAAATTCTCTCTCAAATATGCATCTTTTTAATTTTAAATTTTCTTGTTTTTCATTTGTTGCTATATATTATAACTAGCACTTGCACCAGAAGGGGTGCAAGGGTTACGCCGATAGAAAAATATAAGATAGGTATATGCACACTATGTGACCCTTGATTATGGTTGCATAACTATATAAAAAAGACATCAATTGTATCTAGAAATTAAAATAGACTTAATGTTACTTAAGGTTAAATTACAACTTGGCCCCACCAACATCCATCCCCAAAAATATTTTCCCATTTCAATTTAGCACTAATATCACAAGAAAAATAAGTTTTAAAGAGCATGGTGGTTGCTTCTGGCACAAAAAAATTTACTTTAATTATGATCCTTTTTCCTCCTAACTATAGGTAGTTTATTAAAAAGTGAATTTTATTTAACGTGAGAAGGCAGTTTATAGATTTATAGCCATGCTCATAGTGAAGCCCTAAATTACTATCTTAACCCTATTAAAAAATACTCAACCTATTCTCTTCAGCAAAGGGACTCAACCTATTCTCTTCAGTGAAGGGGAGAATGCAAGTGAAGGTTGTGGCTAGGTGGGTGCGTTTGACCGCCATGTGGGACTCCCCGTGATGAATCTCGATCTATAGGAGAGAAGAATAGAAAACATTAGAAACGATATTCTGGCCACTGTGACTTTAGTAAAAAGAAAAGAATATATAATTAAGGAGAAAAAAGGGCAGAAATACCCATCACCTCCATATTACTTCTTTCGCTTGGCAATGGTGTTATTAAGAGTTCCCATGTACTGCCACCACCACATCAGTCCTGCACAACACTGTTAAACATTTCGAAAGAGTTTTAAACAAGATTTTTGCAGCCTTTTAAACTTTCTAGAGAACCATGGCTGCATTTAATAGATAACAACATAATTGTTTTAGAATGCAATAAAACAAAACAAATAAACGATCATCGTGACATATAGATTTGAAAAATAAGACTCACTGAGACCATGTCAAGTGACTTACCTCAAGATTTTGCTCAAATTGTGTTGTTTGTCAACAATGCTGACGAGGAAAAATGGGTAGACTTTGCAGGAAAAAATGAAGAAGCCCTATCAGAGCAAATTTTTGTTTTAAATTAGAAGAAACAAAACTAATCTCCCTACAGCTGCTGATTCAGTGTATAAATGAAAAGTTGATTAAATCCGATCCAAAGATCTGCATTAAGAGTCAAGGAAATCCAATTTGATTCGGAGATCCAAAAATTAAATGCAAACGGTAAATGACAATGGGAAAATTTTTTTACGGTTAGAGACAGGTTTCAGCACAAAGTTCCTACAATATATAACCTATCGGCTAATGATGAACAAAATGCAATTTATTTGATTTTCCTATATGATATAGTGAAAAAATGAAATGTTGTGTCCCATAAGAGATGCTACTATGATTAGAATAGACTTGAAGAAACTTGTCCACGACATCAAACTTCTTTTAAAAGAGCTCGAAAATATATGTGGTTGCTATGTGGTTGCTTTGTCTGAAGTGAAACTATAAACCTTCAAAATAATAGGAAGTTGATGCTCTAAAGTAAGTTTTGAATCTTAACTGAAGGTATGAAAATACAAGGACTTCAAAATCAATTATATGTTTATTACTACAACTGTGGATTTGGTACTATCAGAATTAATTTGATGTTGTTTCCAAAAAGCAATATGCAGCTTTTAAGAATCCAGGCAACAAATCAATTAACAATGACGGCCAGTCATGAGGTGGCACTTACAGGAGCCATCAGTTGAAAAACTGTGAAATGGTAATTTTGACCACGTGTAGTTCAGAGAAGAATTCCCGCAACCGTTTCGAAAAGTAGCATAGTTTACATCCTTTATTAGACGGAATGGTTTTCATTATGTACGATGTTAATCTTAAAATGTCTACAAAGGTTGCAAAAGAAAGTTGAAACTCAAGCCAAAAAGAATTCACACTTATCAACCACAAAAGCAATAAAAAAATCAAATGTAATCTAAAGTAGACATAATACTGCTACAACTATCTTCTAACTTCCTTGGATAATAAATAGAAGCCACACAAATTGAAGTGTGTGACATCCAATCCTCTCAAATAATGGCCACACAAATTGAATTGTGTGACATCCAATCCTCTCAAATAATGTGCATTCATTCTTCCAAAGTTTGATATTAGAGCAAGGAATCCCAAGGAAGGTTATGGTCATCTAGAATGAGAAATCCCTTGGAAGGGTATGCTAATCAAGAAGAAAATTGGAGTAAAGAATAATGGATGTCTGTTCAAGCTCCATCAAATAGTTATTTAAAGGAGAAGAAATTTGTTATTAAACTCGTTCTCCAAGGAGAAAAATTGTGGTATGGGTGAACAACACTATACAAATAATCAGTGACAGAAGGTATGGATGAACAATGATCTGGTACATTTTTCAAAAAATAAATTCTTTTATGTTTTGATATGTTTCCCTAGTTGAAGGTCAACTGTAATTTGTTGTCAATGTCTACTATTAACTGTTTTCTATCAAAGGTCAATTGAAGAAAAATAAAATGCCATCTAGAGGTGATTTTCACAAGGGCGGGCATGGTTTGTGACTTCTTTGAAACCTTTTGTAATTGTTTGCTGAAAACGAATAAATTTTCTATTATTTTTTGTGAAAAAGAATACTGCATACTCTGAAATATTTTAGTATAGAATTTTTCCTATAAAACCTGGGTTGCAATTGTGGTCAATACACAAAATCTTGTTTAATCCAATACCCACCTTTGAAAAAAATAGTTCATATGCATTGCAAAAAGAAGGGAGAAATATGTAAATGGATAAATCTACTTCTGAACAATTGAAAAGTGCTGCACTTACTGCACAATATAAAATTAAAGTGAAGAAAATATCGACTTTTTATTCACAATCGAAACATAAAATGAAGTGCTATTACTGTCATAAATTTGGGCATATCAAAAAGGAATTGCCATAAACAACAATATGATCTATCCCATAAGAAGTTTCAATTCAGAATAATGTAGTAGTTTAGGCAGAGCAAGACTCCAAGGAAGACAATGCTTTTATGGTGTCTTCCCAGTTCCCAAGATAAAAGTAATGTAACAAGTTGTTGGTTCTTTGATTTTGTTGTATCTCGACATTAAACATGCACAAAAAAGTCTCCCAAATGAAATTCTCATCTATGCATATCCACAAATAGGATTCTGCACCCCCAAAAGATAAGGTTCCACTTCCACTACCAAAACAAATTTTGCTTATAAAATTTAGTAACGTTCCTATCTTGAACTGACTATTATCTTCATGGATCAAACAAAAGGAGCAAAAATTGCTCGAGAAGAAAACACGGCTTCCCAATTCCCATACTCTTTCAGATTTCGATAAAAGAGGAGAGATCTTTAAGAGAAAACATATATTGTTGCATAAATCAGGCTCTCTACTTGTAGTCAGGAGGTGTTGAAAACCTAAAAAATCCCCAACTTCCACGTTGCTACTTGCCCAACACTTGTATACATTACATCAAGACATGACTTAGGATTGCTTCCATTCTTCTCAGTACAACAATGCAAATCAATCGCCATGCGTCCAATGGAACATCTCTGCCTTCTTTCAAATATAGCCACCCCGCCTGATTCTTTACTAACTTGTCATCACTAAACGTGCCTGCAACATCAAGATAAACGTAAAAGAAAGTCTAGAAGCCTCTTCTTCCCTGGTTGAAATACTTTGAATACTTCAGCTGGTTTTACAATACTTCGGGCACCATATTCATGGGATTCAATTAACAGTTTATTGTGGGTAAGTTGTATTGCAACTCTCAGATTGTTGTTATATTGTGCTGTGTTGTATGATTTTATCATTTATTTTTGTGGCTACTATGATTGAAGTGTAACTCTATTGTAGGCATTGCGAAAGGTGTGTGTATATACATCTAGTAAGAGAGTATCATGGCTCGAACTGTAGGCAGGACTTTGGGAGGACCACTGCTAATATTGAACTTTATAGTGTATGTCATAGTGCATGGGTGGGCACTCAACAAGTTCATCAATCACGAAGCTCATCCTTCTAAGTCTAGTCAAGCATTTTTATTGAGCATATTAGTTTTGAAAATTTACTCTATTCTTGGGTTTTGTTCAAGGCTTCTGTTGTCTTTTGGAGAACACACTGTGGTAACAAAAACATCTCCTCTACTAACAGTCTCACTCCGAAAAGTTGAGTTCTGAGCTTCTCCTAGTGCGTGCTTCGTGCGGTAAATGCTTGCTGTGCCAAAGTGTCTATAACCCACATATAGAGAAGAAAGAAGAAAATTACAGATGATCATAATAGGTTAATTGGACTCCTCAAGTACATCACTCGTAGAACAGAGCAAAGGAGGCTCATACCCCATCTGTAGTGAATTTTGGAAAATTTACAGAAGTAAAAACATCTTCACCCATAATTTTGTAGAGTAAATATTGAAATCTCCACCCGCAACATAGAATAATTAAAGAAGTAACAAAATCTCCACACAAAACATAGAGTAATATTAAAATAGAGTAGAGGATAGCCTCATTTCCAGACATCCATAACTGGTAGAAATGATGAAACTAGATTAGAATAGGTAATTATGCATTTTGTGGAGTAAAAATTGAAATAGGTACCCAGAGACTGCTTTAACCTCCTCCTCATTCAGATTACTGGTTGCAGTCCCCAACCCAATGAGTGGAATCAGGGCTCCTGTATTAAGTCAAACACTTCCCTCTGCAATTCCCATTATGAGCAGACGTTGGAGCTATATGGAACAAGAGACATGATTTTTGCAGCCTTGGAAATAAAAATATTGGTTGGGAGTTAATATCTCCTTTCCTTCTGACAAGGAAATCTGATATTATTTGAGAAGATCCGATCTCATCAAAACCTGTAAACCATTTGCTAATTAACGGTAACCCAACAGTTGTTTCATGGTGTGAGACAGGTTTCAGGTGAAACTTCACTCTATATATAGCCTATTGGCTAATTACTTATTTTATTTTCAAATTTTCTATAAATTATTAATTTTTTATTATTTGTATTAAAAAAATGGCGTCTCCAAGTACCATTGTCTCCTATTTTCAAAAAAAAGCCATACCACTACCAATACCAATCTCCCTTACCAGTACCAGTACCAGTCTCGTGGCAACTATGGAAAAGTTCAAGGCTAGATTTTTTGCAAAAGAGGGAATTGAGTATGACCAAACTTCTATTAGGGTATGTCTCTTGTATCCTATTATGGAGATTTTTATATCAAACAGGCATAAAAACATTTTTTCTATATGGCAACCTTGAAGACAAAGTATATATAAATCAGCCTAGAGGATTTGAGGTGCATGGGTGAGAAACTCATGTATCAAGCTAAAGAGGGCCCTGTATGGGTTGAGCTTGAAGCAAGCACCTTGCGCTTGGAACTCACGAATTGATAAGTACTTGTTAAATTTGAACTTCACTATAATTGTTGCAAATCCTAATCTTTATTATCTATTTAATAACTTTGATCTGTTAGTTTTAGTCCTACATGTGGATGACCTTATACTTACAAGAAGTAATGAAAAACTCATAGCATAGTGCAAGAGGCAATTGGCATCAGAATTTAATATGAAGGATATTGACCTTGTGCACTATTTCTTGGGTCTTGAAATGTCGTAAGGTAAAAGAGAAGCATTCCTACGTCAAGAGAAATATATAGTGTATTCTAACAAAATTTTAGGTGATGTATTTTAGGCCCCTCTCTACTCCAATGAATCCAAATCTTAAGTTGGCTTCAAATTTAGAATCAAATTTGGAAAATCCTTTTGTTTATAGGTAGTTGATAAGTTCTTCATGTACTTGATAAATATTAGGCCTAATATTTGTTTTACAATATAAATATATTGAGTTAGTTTAAGGATAAGCAAGTTCAGTATACTACTACAAAAAATGTGCTACAATATTTGAAAAGCACAATTCATTATGGATTGCAGTATGATGAAGATAAAAGAGTTAATGTTGCATGGCTTTGTAGATTTGGACTATGCAAGTGATGCTAGTGTTAGCAAGAGTGCTTCAAGGTTTTATTTCGGATTGGGATCAAATACGATATCCTAGTTCAGAAGTAAACAAGTATTGGTAGCATTAAGTTCAGCTAAGAAAAGTACATGGAAGATTCTTCTGCTAGTTGTGAGGCTATTTGACTTCACAAGCTGATAGCAAAACTTACCAAATGTTGGAGCCAACTATAGTATACTGTGACAACCAAAGTTTCATCAATCTCTCTAAAAATATAATATCTCATGACCACTCCAAACATATAGATATTCATTATTCATTATCATTTCTTCAAAGACAGTTCAAAAGGGACTCCAACTAGTAGCTTGTCAATACGTATCCTCAGATAAATAGATTGCAAATATTTTGACAAAAGTGCCTGTCAAAAGAAAAGTTTAAGATTCTAAGAGCTAAGTTGCATTTGATTGAAAACAGATTCCTCATGAAGAGGGAGTGTTAATTTTTCGATCACTCATTATTGTTCTTTACCACCTAGAGAAGCAGTAATAAGTCTTAAACATGGGTTCAGAAACATCCTATATTTAGTGGAGAGTTGGGTATTGTTAGGTACTAAAACCACTGCTCCACAATCCAAAAAAAGGAAAACAAGGGTTCTTCAACAAATTGAGGGTTAAAGGTCAATTGACAAGAGTGGGTAACCTCTCCTACACTTTGGGCTTAGCTAGGCCCAGGAGGGTATTGCTTGAGGTGTCCTTAATAGGGTCTTAAGCCAACTAGAATGAAACAAGATTGCAACAACAGCAGCTATACCCAATGTACATTTGACTCCTATAGTTGTCACTAGGTCAAAGACAAATTAGCTGCATAAAACCTCTTGTAAATTCAATATAACAACTTATACATGCACCTATGAATAACCACAGCATTACAATTCCTATTGATAATTTCATTTAACATCTCATACACAATAGCAAGGTGCAGACATACATGAAATGATTCTCTGATGATTTAGCTATTTGGGATTGCTTGAAATTGTTCCTTGGTTTGCAATAATGAGTCATGAATAGCATATTAGAAACCTAATTTAATCTTAATCAACTCCTACATCTAACAAGTACAAAGGTTGTTTAAATGAACCAATGGCTACTCCGTTGGGCAACAAAGACATGAACAGAAAAAGGGAAAGAGATGCATTAAATAAAACATCAAAAGACCAAATTGTGTTTACATACAAATCAAAGATTACATCATATATAATGGACATAATAATCCATAATAGAGATTACAAATGTTTTGCAATGCATTAGATGTTGTCACACATACATCAAACCCTTATTTTAATCACACCAACAAATGTAGTGAGAGAAAAGTACATAACCGTAACTATATATTTCCCTAAATCATTACAAACTGTCATAGAGACGTACCATTACATGCAAATGTGCTTTATAATATCATTCATTCACTTTATAAGATGTATTCCAGCATTTGCACAAAAGACATTCAACATTTGATGCCCTAGAACTAGCTCAAGGCACTCCTAACTAGATAATTGGCTCAACAACCAACCCCTTGAATGAATGAAAACCAAATAAATATAATGCTTTTGAAAAACTCACCAGGCACTCACAAGAATCAGAAGGAGATCTTAGTTGTTGAGGAATTGAATGTAGTTTATTGATCCCAAAAAACCCACAGTTGAGGATGATTCCCACCCAAAATGAGTGGTGTGTATCTAGCAAGGACAACAAGTAGTTGAGAATTCACATACTATAGTCAAGACGATTCAGGGAAGTAGATGAAGTGTACTAGAGGGGTCAAGCATTTAAATATTCTTTTGGCACTTGTTCCCACTTCAAAAATTACTTTACATATTGAGCTTTTGGCCTTTTTTGAACTTTGCCAAAGGTTCAACAAGTTCAAGAACCTTTGAAACCTATGTTACCAGGTTCCTCTATAAAGGACCCCATGCCCGCTCTTGGAGTGGTTGGATCCAGGAGCAGCCTGGGGAGCACCCAAGCAGCCATGGATTCCCTGGGCACTCCCAAAAGCTCCTGCAGGCACTAGGCGCCAAAAGCAACAAAAAAACATTAAGAAACACTCAATAAAGTGCAATATGACCTAAAAACGCCTTCTAACCCTAATTCTACACTTCACTCTTCATTTCATTGCTCTATTCAAACACATTTTGTCTCCATTTTTTCATTTTGAAGGTTGCTAGTTTTTCGAAGGAGATCGATCACGAATTGTGAAAGGATTGAGGCTAGCTTGCACAAAGGAAGATCTAATCATCTAAGGTAGGCATTTTAACCCATTCTTTCAAGTTTATGATGAATTTTTCCAGTTTTTTTTTAATTTTATAGAAAAGAAAAAACAAATTTTTCTATTTGTTTCAATGTTTTTTGGTGTTCATTTTGTTTCAATATTTCTTATAACAGCAAAATCAAATTGCAAACTGCTTGAAATGGCTACAAATTCAAGTTCAGTGAATGTTGATGCAAACAAAAAATTTAAAACTGATCATGCATCTCCTTTATGGAATCATGTTACGATGCTTAAACAACTTCCAAGAGGTGGGGCATTCATTTGGGATCGTGGTGAGTGTGAAGTCCAATTTAAGAGCTCCTATAGTCAAGTGAAAGCTCACTTATGTGCACAAAGTGGGAAAGGGATTAGAATATGTGGAGGATGAAATAAGAAGGGGTTGCCAAAGAAAAAATGATGCCATTCATTAGAGAACGAGAAGAAGTTGATGCTATAAGTGAAAGAGGAAGATTAAGAAGTCATGCTTTAGTAAAGAGAACATCAATGACTTAACCTACAAATTTAGTAATGGCCTCTCAACATCCTTTCTTGGAGACACCCTCTATCCAAGTAGAAGATCCTACTCCTTTCCACAAAAGAGGCCCATTGGATAAGGCATTGCAAATTGAAGCAAAAGACATTACAGAGGAAAAAATTGCACATTGCATTTATTCCAATGGTCTTCCTTTCAACTTGGTGAGATCACCATATTGGCCTAATAAGGTGGCGACAATCAATAGTGCACCTTCTAGTTTCAAAGGTCCTAGGTATGAAGAGGTGTGCACCACCTTATTAGGAAAAGAAAAGAAATTATAGAGATATCACTCAAACCAATTAGGGATTCTTGGATTGAAACAGGAGTGTAATGTTTCTGATGGATGGAAAGATTGCAAAAACAGACCTTTAATAAATGTTATTGCAGTGTCCCCCAAATGGGCAATGTTTTTGAAGGCAGCAGATTGTGAGGGGCAAATCAGGGATGCAAAATTCATTTCAAAAATCCTCATTGAGTCCATAGAGATGGTGGGTCCTGAAAATGTTGTTCAAGTCATTACGGACAATGCAAAAAATTGCAGGGCTGCAGGTATTTTGGTTGAGGAAAGGTATGAACACATTTTTTGGACACCATGCATAGTACACTCCCTTAACTTGGTGATGCAAGAAATTGGCACTCAAATAGAGTGGGTGAAAGATATATACATAGAAGGTCAAGAGATCCAAATGTTTGTGACAAACCACCATATATCACAAAGCATTTTCAAAACTTTCTCGAAATTGGAATTGTTGAAGGTAAATTTAATTTAATTATTTAATTTATTTTTTAACTTTATTTATCATTTATGCCATGTATACTTATATAATATATTTAAATATTTTAATGTGTTATTAACTTATGTTTTACATGATCCTAGGTTGTTGAGACCCGATTGCATCACACAATCATTTTGAGACAACTTGTGAAGGTGCGAGAGGCATTGGGTGCCATGGTTATTAGCAACCAATGGAGTATTTGGAGGAAATCAAGTTCAAAGAGGGCCCAAAAAGTCAAGTCATTGATCCTAAATGACAATTGGTGGACTCATGTGGACTATGTCTTGAGTTTCACCGAGCCTATCATGAGTATGATCAGGTTTGTTGATACAGATCGACCATGTTTGGGGGAAATCTATGATGGTATTGACTCCATGATA
>VDFB02287434.1:0-28810 GCA_007258455.2 Sequoia sempervirens
ATAAAGTCTTTAAAACTAAAAAATAACAGAAACTACAGAAACTTGGTCCTTCATGTATGCTCCTAAAGTTCTAACGCCCATTCACTTATCTTCAATGGTGTTGAAGTCTGCGTTAAACCTCTTTGACTGGCATGATAAATGGTTGTGGAATTTGATCTATGCAATGCTCAAAAACTAAACCATTAAGTCAGCGTAGGTTAGCTTATTTCTACTAATTTCAAGAAATAAAGAGTGTACGCGTTTTCAAAAAAATAAAGCAATTACTTATCCTAAAGATAATTAATTAGCAGGGTAAGGATGGCTAAAATATGTGAGGTTAAGTATTTAGTCCATTATATTTATGATGTTATTTTTACCTCATCACATGCCTCAAACTTCTTCCATCCTTGACCGTTGATTCATCTTTTTGATCTCAACCCTTCATTTCTCATTTTTCCTCCTATAAATAGGTCACTATTTGGAGAGAAAGGGATCCATATTTTTTAGAGAAAACTCATGCTATTGAAATCACTCACACTCACACTCATATTTAGCATTTACTCAGTATAATTTTAGCTTATTTTAATTGCAGCATATTAGCTTAGCTCCATTAATGGCTTCCATGGTAACTTAGATGCATACATTTAGTTGGTTTATTAATTAGGGTTTCAATCTTTTAGCTTAAAATCCATTTAGATTAGCTATGCATTCACACATCTTCATAATTTTAGCATAAATCATGATTAAATATCTTGCATCATGTTAGTTTAGCTTTCATATCATGTCTCATCACACATCTCACAATGGTTTCATTAGTTTTCTTCAATAAAACTGATTAGAACAAGCTCATTTATCCACAGGATTGGGAAAGGGTCATCGTTTCACATCAATGGGACACCACTCCCATAATAATATAAGTTTCAAATGGATTAGGGTAGGCATTTTAAAGATTTCATAGTTTAGCATGTTAGTTTTGATAAATGCTTAGTTTATTTTATTTTGAATAATCTTTATTGGATTGACGTTTAGTGGCATGAATATGCTTTGATTCTTCATGGATCAAGTGTAGTCATCCCATACTAATCCGTTGGTCACATTTTGGCACTAGAAGGAGGGCTTAACTAATCACATTTGATGATTTTTTCTCTCAAACTTCGTTTTCTATTTTTTGTAGATACGATGCTCTAGAGGATTTCAGCGATGCCTTTGTAAGGCGTCTCCATATAGCAACACTATCATCATCTAATACATCAACGCCTAATTAATATACAAGCATTCATTAAAAGAAACGGCTATCCTAATACTTTTTAGAGGTATCGAGAATTTGCAAACAACGATGCTCCTAAAGAGTGACGCTATCATCGTCACTGGATTTCTATAAAGTGATGCTAAAATTCACTAGAGCGATGCTTATTTGATTTATGGTGACGCTATCATGAACAACAATTCCCTTCTTTGGTAAGCAAAACAGTGATCAATTTTCAGCATGCGCTTTAAATTTCTAATTATATCTACTTTTTGATGCATCACCGACTTCTCACTTTTTTAGGATAACTAGGTTTTGCAAGTTGGGCGATAAAATTCAAAGTAAAGAAGCATTTTTTTCTTTAAATCTTATAATTGTAACAAGTGTTTCAACACTTTTGGGGCAGTTATAACCCATTTATCATGCTTTTCATTTTATGCTTTAGGACCACACTAGCTTTCAATTGGGTTTTAAAATGAATGCTCAAACGGGACTAAAATGAACCCTCACTTCATTATGCTACTTTGGGTTTAAAATTGAACAATACAACTTAACACTTCATTTGGTGCTTAAAATAAACTCACCTTTGCTTTGAAGGTTAAAATTAATGAGTGTTTTCTATGTCTTGTGATTTACATTTTTCATTAAATGCATATGCTCTTCTCTTGTGCCACTTGATGATCTTGGGAATCAAAATAATTTCTTTGAAATTTTG
This sequence comes from Sequoia sempervirens, assembly GCA_007258455.2. Taxonomy (NCBI): domain Eukaryota; kingdom Viridiplantae; phylum Streptophyta; class Pinopsida; order Cupressales; family Cupressaceae; genus Sequoia; species Sequoia sempervirens. The sequence continues at coordinate 1,941 of VDFB02287434.1, forward strand.
TATAATCACCCACATATTTCAATTTGGATTAAAATGAGCCCCATGATAGTGTAGGGAAAAGGCATTGTGTGTGCTCTCTCCTTGCTTCATGCGATCTGGGAGATCGAACTACAAATGTACTTCCTTGATTTTGTTTATTTTTAGAGGGCCTGCCTCCCCGCTTCAAAAGGAGGGAATGACCCAAGCGGTAACGAACTAAAGCCAAACTCTTTCAAACCACTATATAAAAAATGTATTTATGGTGAAAGTCATAAACAACAGGTGAGGATGTGTCATACCAACAAGTTCCACCCCTAGTGTTCGTGTGACATGTCAAAATCCTTTCTTAGGAAAGGACTGTGAGGACTCTTGATTGAAATAATCTTGAGCTAATCTTGTTGTGTGTATGACCACCTTGAATGAAAGCCCTTACTACGAACCAATTGTTTAGAAACCAAAAACCTTTATGCTTTCTAGTGTAGGAATGATTGTTCCAAAGCCGCCCCACATTTTATTATTTATTGTTGAAACAAAAAAAATCCTTAGGATCTTTGGATCTTCAGGATTTGAGATTTGGTGGTCCCAAGAAGTGTGTGCCGTGGAGGGGAGACAGTGTCACCAAATCTCTAGCTATTCGCATTATCTTAGTGTTTGGAGAAATCCAAGTGGGGATTCAACAAGTAGTATCTTCTGAACCTAGTGTGGTAAATGATTATGAGTCAGTTTAATATTTTGCTTCGTTCCAAAACATTGAAAAAAAACATCAACAATTTTTTTCAAAATTTCAAACCATTTGGTCTAAGTATGGATACCCTTTGACAAAACCTTGATATTAATGCTTGTCCTAATAATTTATTCTTAGAGACTTCTAAGTATTTTTGTTTATATCTGAATCCATATTTCCGAAAGTTAACATAAGCAACTATGGATTGAGCTTCATCCTTTTTACAAAATGGACCTTGTGAAATTTATGATGTTTTTGACATAGACATTTAGTTTGAAACTTAATCAAGACAAGTGTTTGTATTAAAAAGAAACTCACTTAAGCAAGATAACTTGACAAATTGAACCCCAAATGACCATTGGAGATTGACCGCTCCCGTTGAACAACCTGACCTTACGCCTGCTATCATTCAACCAAAATTTGAACTCATTGAAGGAGAACAAACCAATATAATTAGTAGTTTGAGAAGCTTCACTTTTGAAACAAAAGAAATGCCAACCCAGTGGAGAAACACAACATACATCATAGGAGAAGAAGAGGAACAAACTGATGTTGAGGCTAGAAGGACCATATTACCATCACCTACATGGCAATAAATATCCTTATTTCTTCCTTAGACTTAGAATTCTCTAAATGATCTCACGCAAAATCAGAATCCCCAAGAGAAGGTCTACAGGTCGTCACTTCAAACTTAGGCATCTTAGTCCAAAAGCTCTCAAAAGACACCTTTTAGCTCTTCACCAAAATAGAACCAGATTGGTATACAACTTCTACAAACGTGCTTCAAGGAACAATCCAGACTTGTATACATTCTTGTTTAATCAAAACCCTAGCCTTTTTCATGATCTTGAGCCTATCTAAATCATTGGGTCTTTAGGATTTGAAAACTTTATAGGTCTAGCATGTTTTTCACTACCTTGGTATTATCAAAAAAAGGTTCACTCTAGGTCAACTTTGGGTCAAACATTTCATTCACCCCTCCATCAAATTTCATCCTTCAATTCACCTATCTTTGCAAAAAAATTTAATACACCAACACTTTGGACTTAAACATCTATGAAACCAACCCCTAACTTAGCTACTTTGTATGTGAAATGTATCCTTTTCCATGCACTTAGTTAAGTTAGTTATCATCCTTGAACTAGTTTATCTTGAAGGTCACGAGTCTACCCTAAAGATTTCCAAGTTCATTAACATCCTTTATCCAAACATCAAACATCAAACATCAAAATCTTAAGTCAAAAGTGTTGTCCAAAAATGTTTACAAAGATCACTTTCCACATCATCCACCTTTTCATCTCCCATTATCATCATTGCTCCAAAAATGCTTAGACCATCCCTTTACCTAGATTTGAATCAACTAGAGAGTTTAAACATTACAAATCTCAACACAACTCTCCCATAGGTGACCCAAAATTTATGGTAAGGACAAGATCACAACACAAGAGAATCATGGATAAAACCAAAGTCACATTCATCTCAAGTGATTCAAGAAGTTAGGTTAGCGCATCACAAAAACCATCATCTCCATCAGGACCATATGAGATTGAAGACATTACAAATAACCCATTTGAACTTAATAGGTAGGAAATCATGGAACATCAAATCTTAGAGAATGTAGCTCCAACTTCCCCATCATTTTTTGCACAACCTTTGACATAGGGCTTCACAACTCCATCAGTAGGGCTAAATAAAACATCCACTCATAGTCTTGTAACTAGTCTTGCCAAGGACTTTGGTCTAACTCTTCCATTTGAAAGAAACACACTTGTGGGTACCCTCAACTGCAATCCACCTCAAAGCACCACTTGGACACCAACCTTCGGCACTCCTACCTCTTGAACACCCCTTGCATCAACAGAAACCACTTACACTTCATGAATCTATGACAACCTCAACATAATGAGGGTACCCATCTTCATCTATCCCCACAAATACCACAAGTGTTCCAAACATGTTGCAAGGAAGTGTGGACCAAGTGTCTCAAATCGTCCCACAAGCGAATTCCAAAACCATAACAAAAATTCAACCCTTAATACAAATAGGGACATCTCTATCCTATCCTCCAACTGGTTCATCCACACCATTGGTTTCACAAAACACATCTATCCCATCCATTATCAACCCATCTCAAAACAATCCCTTGGTCATGAATCCCACCAACCCAGGTAATACCTTGAGCACATTCCTAACACAAGGAAATCCTCAAGACATGGGATAAGGGAACCTTTTCAATCTATGGACTCAAGGTCCTAGTGTGTCATTACCATCACAAAATATAATGGCACCATCCTCATATTTCCCCATGGACACTCTAACCATGCAAAATCAAATGGGACCTCAAACTTACATTCCTCCACCTCACTCCACTATCTTACAAGGAATGTTAAACCAAGGGAACCCCCAACCTCTCATCACCAATCCAATACCCACTCAAAAAATCAACACTCAAAATCCATCACAAATGTCCCAAAAACCAATTGATCCCACATTGCAAGCATATTCCCTAGGTTTACAACAAGCATAACAAGCTTATGAACAAGTCATCCAACAAAAACAAAAACAAGTAGCCTTAGTGGAACAACAAGAAACACAACAAAAACAACAACAACAAGTAGCCTTAGTGAAAAAACAAGCAGCCTTAGCACAACAACAACATCAAGCCCATTAAGCAGCCTTAGCAACACAACAACAACAACACGCCCTAGCAACACAATAATAACAAGAATCCCAACAACAAGCCCTCATGACACAACAACAACAAAAATCCCAACAAACAAAATTTTTGGCTCAATAACAACAACAAGCCTTACTAGCTCAACAGTATGCCCAAAAACAACAACAAAGTTCCTACTATAATCCTCAATATAACATCATCAATACAAATGTGTTGGGAACATATACATCAACACCACAATCACCTTCACAGAATCCCACACCACAATACACCCCATACAACACCTTATCATATCAGAATCCCACATACAACCCATCTATCATCCCAACATATGTTCCTCCACCAAACCCGCAAGATAATCTAGCATCACAACTTAAGGTGTTATCACAAGAAATGCAAGATCTTTAGATGGGCAAGACAAAGAAGCCTCATACACAAAACTTATGTCCATATCTATTCGATTGAAACATTGCAATGGTACCATTCCCTCCCGGATTTGAAATCCCCAAATTTGATAAATACAAAGGGAGAGGAAGTCATGTGGACCATGTAAAAGAGTTTAATGCCATGTGTATGGATGTTGCTTACAACGATTCTTATTTAATGTGCCTCTTCCCCTAAAGTTTAATAGGTCTTACCATGGATTGGTTTTCTCAACTTCTGCCGGGTATCAAAAATTTTCAAGAAATTACTGATAAATTCATAGACCACTTCTCCTTTAACCTTGACATGGAGTAAGCCTAGAAGAGTTGTATTATCTCAAACAAAACAAAGGAGAATCTTTCACCAATTTCTTATAATGGTGGAGACAAAGAGCTAGTAAGAGCAAGTGGCCCCTTCCCAATGAACAAAAAGTGGGGATCATCATAACAAATCTAGATTGAGATCTATCCTTCCACTTGAAAATGCAGTACATTACCTCTTATGACGAGCTTTTCCCTAGAGCCCTTAACATTGAAAGAGCTCTAATCTCACAAGGAAAAACTCAAGCTTACAAAGACAATCAGTCATAAACTAGTTCAGACAAAAATCCTTGTGTTTGGGCTAAGAACAAGAATGTAAAAAATGATGGTGTGGTAGATGCTAAGGTGGTCCTAAGTGCTCCTAGACCAAACAACAATCAAGTTGCTAATGTTCAACCAACTATGCAACAAACAAAACCCCCTCAGAACAATCATATCAACACCAACATGCAACAAAGACGAACTCCTAACAAGAACAACTATTTGAAACACAAATACACATAGTTATCAGAACCTATCAAAACCATCATGAAGAAGTTGGTCGATTCAAACTTGATAACACTTCCCAACTTTGAAAACTACCAAGAACCACAGGAGAAGCCATCCTGGTACAATGAGAACGATCTTTGTGACTTTCACAAAATCAAAGGACACAAAATGACAAACTGCATGAGGCTCAAGAATATTATCCAAGATCTTATAGAGAGTGACACCATATCTATTGAAGTACTAGCCAGGAATTAGGATCTTAAGATATACAAGAACCCTATGCTAGATCATAGCAAAGGGAACAAAAATGGCAAAGCCAAGGATTACACAAATGTGCAACATACCTATTCCGATGTAGTCACTTCCTATGACACTTTCATTGCCATTATCACCATCAAAGGGCCTAGTGCAGAGTGTGGAGTCACCACACAACATGGAAAAGTCACCATCCAAGGAGTCCCATCTCAATCTAGGGCACAACCTACTTTTCCAACATCAAATCCCATCAAGTACAATCTCTTAGATTAGCTTAAGAAGACCCCCCAGCAAATCTCAATCTTGGAACTATTAAGGTTATCCCTTGCACATAGGGAAATATTAGAGAAATATTTTTCTGACTCATTTGTCCTTGAGGATATTGATACAGATAAGTTTCAAGCTATGTTAGGGCATATCACCAATCATCTTCTCACCTTCTCAGAACAAGACCTACCATCGCAACCATCTCATAATCATTCTTTACACCTCGAGGTCATAATTCATAAGAACAAGGTCAAATGAGTCTTAGTAGATGGAGGTGCTGGTTTGAAAATTTGTACTCTTTAGTTGATCAAGAACCTGATCTATTTAGAGGATACCATTGAGAAAGAAAAGAGTACCACCATCAAAGCATATGATGATCAAGAGCAAGTATCACAAGGCATCATTGCCCTACCCATCCAAGTGGGACCCATCATTGTAGAGACTACATGCCAAGTGTTAGACCTTGATCTTCCCTACAATATCCTACTTAGCCGACCATGGATCCATGCCCTAAAACCTGTATCCTCAACCTATCATCAATGTGTAAATTTTCCTTTTGAGGGAAGAGAAATTCCCATCCATGGAGATCCTAAACCTTTTTACTACTACAAGAACCTTGAGGCCAAGTTCTATAAGATCCCCTACATCCCTAAAATTGATGAAGGGCCTACATCATCTACCTAATTTGTTGACCCATCATCCCTTGTATCGACCTTAGAAACAAAAACAACTATTATGCAGAACATTCCTGACATCAAAGCCGTGATCCAGGATGATGTTTATGGAAACTATAAGCTAATGAAGAACACTTTTGTGTTAGGAGAGCTACCCATTTCTCCTCAATCCCATGCCAAACCCACATCTAGCAACAAAAAGCCTGAAACAATCAAGATGGCAACTACTACCTTCACCAAGTGGGGGGATTTGAACCAAGAAGATGCCAATGAGGAGGATGTCTCTAAACTACTATATCAGGATGAACAACCTGTCCCCGCTCTTCCCATGGAAGATGAAAATAAAGGCCTGGATCTAATGAAGGGATGGGGCTATTACAAGAATGAGAAGCTAGGAAAAAATTATAAAGGCTTGTTAGAACCCATCATTCCTGAGAAACACCTAAAGAATCTTGGCCTAGGTTGTACTACTAGCAAGGTCACCCTTATTAACAAAGGTGCTTCTACTAAATGAGTTGAGGTTTCCTCTTGGTTACCTACATCATGTGATATGACCCTAGATGACTTCCCCCTTGATGTTTCCAACCTATTTGAGAATAAATCCCTCTTTATGATATCCATAACATCCTTTGCTCTGAGCAATCATCCAATTGAAATAATCCTAGTATACCCACAACTCATTGACTTGGACCAACAAGGACCACTGATTCTATATTTATTCAAAAATGATGAAGCGATCTCAGAATTCATGGGAATTCATGACAACTTACCATGGGAAGATCACAAGGCAAGTTTTGACATAGAGCTAGACACAAGGGTGTACTACGAGGAGACAATTGAATCCTTCAATCACAAAATTGATGAAATGAAATTAACATGTAGATATTTGAGTGAAAACCACATTGTGGCACTTTCTGGTCATAAAATAGTAAAAATAAATGGCACATCCGAAGGTGAAAACCTCTCTGAGGTGCCCGAGGATGAGGGATTCAATATCCCCCTTAATGCAATGCATCCAGAGAAGTTAGCAATTATAGCAGAAAAGGCCACTCTAGTCAATGTGGGAACAAAAGAAGCACCCAAGATCACTGTCTATGAGAAATCCTTATTAGACGAAGAATAGAAGCACCTAGCAGTATTCTTGAAAGAGCGAAGAACCAAATTTGTATGGTCATAAACTAATATGGCAAGGCTCAATCCATAAGTAGTTGTACATCATTTAGCAATTTATCCTGAAGCCAAACCAGTTAAGCAAAAATTAAGGAAGATGCACCCTCAGATAACACTTTTGGTGAAACCTGAGTTACAAAATATCTTTTACGTTGGATTCATCTGACTGATTGATTATCTTGAGTGGGTTTCAAACCTGATACCAGTCTCAAAACCCACTGGGGGCATCAAAATATGCACATATTTTAGAGACTTAAACAAAGCATGTCTGAAGGATGATTTCCCTCTTCCTAACATTGACCTCATTGTGGATTTAACAACTAGGCATGAAATACTATCACTCATGGATGGTTTTTCAGGCTACAATCAAATCATGATCGCCAAGGAGGATCAACACAAAATTGCATTCACTTGTCCATGGGGAACATACTATTGGAACATGATGCCATTTGGGCTAAAGAATGCTGGAGCAACCTATCAAAGAGCAATGACCCTCATCTTTCATGACATGATCCAAAAATAGTCAAAGATTATGTGGATGATATTTTGGCCAAATCAAGGAAAAGGAATGAACACATAGAAGTCTTGGGACCAACTTTAACAGACTCAAAGAGTACAAAGTAAGACTAAACCCAAAAAATTGTATCTTTGGGGTTACATTAGGGAAACTTCTTGGCTATATTATCTCACAAAAGGATATAAATTGATCCAAAAAAATTCAAAGCCATCCTAGACATGGAACCACCCAAAACATTGAAACAACTAAGAGGGTTACAAGGAGGATTACAGTCCATTAGAAGGTTCATAGCACAACTATTAGATAAAATCCACCCTTTTTCACATCTTCTCCTTAAGGGAATAACTTACAAGTGGGATGAGAAGTGTGATAAATATTTATATCAAATCAAGAACTACCTATTGACACCTCCAATGCTCATGCCACCGATACCCAACAAACCATTGATCTTATATATCTCAGCAACATTAGCAGCACTAGGTGCTCTTCTAGCACAACATGATCAAAACAAAAATGAGAGAGCTATCTATTACATTAGTAGGACCTTGGTGGGATATGAAATGAAATATTCATCCATTGATAAAGCATGCTTAGTAGTAGTTTTTACTTTACAAAATTTCAGACACTACATGTTGTCACATCAAATCAAACTCATTGCAAAGATTGACCCATTGAAATACCTGTTATCCAAAGCAACTCTCATTGGACGAATGGACAAATGGGCGATGATCTTGACTGAGTTTGACATAGAGTACATGGAGTGCAAGGAAATCAAAGGAAAAGTGATCATAGACCAACTAGAAGAAGCACCTATCTATGTAGAGAACCCTTTGATATATGACTTCCTTGATGAATCAATGTTCCGTGTCAATCTTGCATATCAGTGGAAATGTACTTTGATGGATCATTCACCCAACATGGATCAGGGGTGGGTATTCTTTTTATCACCTCTCAAGGTGATTGCATTCTAAAGTCATACATGCTATCATTTCCATGTACTAACAACATTGTTGAATACGAAGCCCTAATCACAGGTCTAAGGATAGTAGTCCAATAGAATATACAAGAGATGAAAGTCTACAGAGACTCACAACTAGTTATCAATCAAGTAAATGACGATTACCAAACTAAGGATGGCAAGCTTACTCCATATAAGAAGATGTAGAAAGTCTCAAAGACCTTTCCATTGATATAATTTTTGAGCAGATTACTCACAAAAAATTGAGCAATAGATGCTATGGAAACAATTAGATCATTATTAGACATGCCAAACAATGTCCTCCAATGCAAATTCTTGGTAGAACTTCTCATACCAACTTTTGAAATCCCTGAATTTAAATTCATGTGTGTCATCATTGGTCTTGGATCCCCATGGTATCATGACATATTCACCTACCATAGCAGAGGAACCCTCCCATCTGATATCACCTCCAACCTTAAAAAGACCTTTGTAAAAAAAGGCATCTTGATTCATGATCCTAGGTGATACCCTATACCACCGAAGAATTAAAGGGACATTACTACAATGTCTTAACCAAGAGTAAGCCTTGACTACTTTAATAGTACACAATGGCATATGTGGTTCCCATTCTAGCAGTATGACTTTAGCTAAGAAATTATTGAGGACAGGGTACTACTGGCCAAGCATGGAAAGAGAAGCCCATCAATATGTGCAGAATTGTGTCCAGTGTCAACAACATGGAGATCTGATTCATGCTCCAACTCAAGAATTACAACCTGATGCAGGACCATCCAGTGGTGTAAGGGCAATCTTGCATCACCCAAAAATAGTTAAATTTCAAGTTTCTTAGTTTTTAGATTTTTTTACCTTTTTGGATACCCTTTTCGTCAAATGAAATTCCCAATTTACGGTTTTTATTTTCTATTCCTGGGTGGAAAGATATTGCAGTTTTTGTTGCCCAGATTTGCACCTGAAAATCTTCCGAGTGGGATTTGAGGCACTTAGGGCTTCCGGATCGGCCCCGAAACTTACCGAAATTGGCGTAGTGGATTTCGAGCGCGTTCTTGACTTGAGAGACCTTTCAAGCAGTTCAAGCGGTTGTGAATCAGTCAGAATCAAAGTTATGGCCACTGTGAAGTTAAGCACACTTTCACAAGAAATACCATTGCAAAATGTTGTTTCATTTGAACTCATGTTGTAAATTTTCAGTGCCAAACTGCCTAAACTGAATTTGAATGTTGTTTTGGCTCCAAACTATGGAGGAGCTCTATTTATGGGCGGGTTTTCTAATTTTTGGGTAACTTTTTGGGGACAAGCTCGCATATTGCGAAAGGGTTATTATATAGCTTTCTGTAACTTGCATGTGTTGTAGAACTTAGGGATTTGAGATCATCTACATGTAAGAAGCTCCATTTTCTGAATAATAAAATTATTTTCTTATTTGTAGGTTATTTTCTATGTGCCGGGTTGTGCCCTCATCAAGTGGTATCGAACAAGGTTTCTTGGCGTGTGGATGAATCGCCCGATCTTGAAGTGATTCATACCAAGACCCGTGGTTGTGGAGTGAGTGGTAGAGATGTTGGTGGAAGAGATGCAGTAGCAGCGCTCCAGAGACAGGTTGATGCATTACAAGAGCAGTTGAGAAGAGGGTTAAACCTGAGGGAGGAAAGTGAGGATGAAGGAGAGGAAGAAGGTTCATATGTAGAAGAGGAAAGAAAGCCAGTGTCCAGGACCAATCGGCTAATAAGAACCATTTCAAAGATTGGGAAAAAGCCAGTGAAGTCGAGTTATTCAGTCTGGTTCGGAAGAGTTGATCGATTGGATCAGCGAGCTAGAAGAATATTTTGAGTATGAGGAAATAGAGGACCCAGATCGGGTTAAGTTTGCAAAAATGAAGCTAAAGGGCCACGCCAGTATTTGGTGGAAAGAGGTCCAGTTGGAAAGAAATCGAAGAGGAAAAGAAAATATCACCAGATGGGATCGCATGGTAGAGAAACTAAAGAAGCGGTTCATACCAGTGGACTACAAGTTAGATTTGTTGAAGAAATTGCAAGGGTTGAAGCAAGGGGAGCAGATCTATGAAAGAATATCTTGAAGATTTTCTGAATGAAATCATCGAGCGGATCCTACGAGAGGAGCCAATAAAGAAGGTAACCTGATATGCCAGTAGGTTCGACCGGCGAGCATTAGGGTTAAGTCTAGTCAAATGACCACCATTGAGGATGTGTATTAGTTTGCTTTGAAGGTGGAAGAAGCTGAACAAAATCTTTGATGGCAAGCAAAAGGGATGAGGAGGTCAAAGTAGAAGGGGTAGTGGAAGACCTTCAAGAAGCCAAAATAATGATGAAAAGAAAAGTGAAGATGTGGGTACCGGCCGAAGCCAAAGGAATGACGACTTCTACCACCCTCATGATCAAAACAGTGGTGATCAAAGAGGTAGAGGACGAGGGAGATATGGACAAGGATCTGAAAGAGGTGGTTTCAAAGGAACGTGTTTGCAGTGTGGTGAAGAAGGGCATCGAGCCTATGAATGTCCACAACACCAAGGAAGGGCAAACAAAAGGCCAGAAGGTCATGGAAAGGTTGCACATGTAGATGAGGAGGCCCAATCTGAACATTCAAATGATGTTGAAAGGGGAGAAACCCTAGTGATTAGGAGAGCCCTGGTGACTAAAAGGGAGCGAGCGAGGAGGAAGAATCTATTTAACAAGGTGCAAAGTGTGAAGGAAAATGTTGTGATGTCATTATTGTGGGGTGGGGCAGCGATAATGCAGTGTCGAGGAGATGGTCACAAAGTTAAAAGGCTGAGAGAGGAAAGACACGCATCCATGTCGGATTGCTAGTTCGCGAGAAGAACCATAAGTTTTGGTCAATGAGCAGTGCCTGAAGTAAAGTTCAAGATGGGAAACTACCATGATGAGGTACTCTATGATATCATCCCCATGGATGCATGTCACATGTTGTTGGGGGAGGCGTGGCAGTTCGATAGGTGAGCTATACATGATGGCCATGCAAACACTTATTCCTTGACAAAGGATGGGGTTAGATCTAAGTTGAAACCTAAAGGGAGACCAAAGAAAAGGTATGCAGTAGTGCTAGAATTTGTTATGTAGATGGAAGAAATTTTTTAGAAGGTATGAAGCATGAGCGTGTGTGTTATGCATTGATTCCTAGAATGAGTAATGAGGATAGTGAGAAGGTTATAGAAGAAGTTTCTGGGATGTTGGATGAGTTTTAGGATATTGTTTCTGATAATGTACCTGAGGGTTTACCACCAATAAGGAAGATCAGTCATCAGATTGACTTGATTCCTGGACCCAGTTTGCCAAATAGGGCAGCTCATAGAATGACTCAAGTAGAAAATGAGGAGTTGAATAGACAAGTTCAAGAGTTGTTGATAAAGGGTTTGATACGGGAGAGTTTGAGTCCATGTGCAGTACCTGCAGTACTAGCACCAAAGAAGGATGGGGAGTGGAGGATGTGTATAGATTCCCGAGCCATAAACAAGATAACAATCAAGTACAGATTTCCCCTGCCAAGGATGGATGACCTGATGGACTGTTTGAGTGGAGCTCGGTACTTCACAAAGATTGATCTGAAGAGTGGATATCACCAGATCCGGATTCGAGAGGGAGATGAATGGAAGACTACCTTCAAGACCAAAGAGGGCATGTATGAGTGGTTAGTCATGCCTTTTGGGCTAACCAATGCACTAAGTACATTCATGTGGCTCATGAACGAGGTACTAAAAATTTTTAGAGTTTTGTTATTATTATTGCTTAGATGATATTTTTGATTTTTCGGTAAGATGTTGGATGAGCTGTCGATGCATATTAGGAGCCTTTGAGAAGTTAAGAAAAGAGAAACTGTTGATCAATCTAAAGAAGTGCAATTTTGTGAAGAGGGAGTTGGTAAACTTGGGGTTTGTTGTCTCAGCAGAAGGTCTCAAAATGGACCCAGAGAAGGTAAAGGCTATTATGGAATGGCCTACCCCAAGAGCTACTACTGAGGTGAGATCTTTCCACATGGTTTGGCTAGTTTTTATAGAAATTTCATCAAAACTTTAGTAGTATTTGTGGACCCACATTTGAAACAATGAGAGGTGATAGAAAAATTCAAGTGGAGCAGCGGAGTAGCAAAAAGTTTTTATTTGTTAAAGCAAAGGTGACAAAGCAACCTATTCACAAAGCTCTCCCAGTTTCAACAAGGTGTTTTAGGTGGATTGTGATGCTAGTGGTTGTGCCATTGGAGCGATGTTGAGCAGAAAGATGGCCCATTGCTATTTCGGTGAGTTAGTAGATGCCAAAGAGAAAGTATTATGTAGTATATGATCGAGAATTTTTATGCAATAGTTCAAGCATTAAAAATGAAGGTATTATTTGTTCTTTGAAGGAATTTTTCTATATCGATCATGGGGCCTTGCGATTACCTAAATAGTCAGGGAAAATTAAATCAGAGGCATATGAAATGGGTAGAGTTTTTGTAGAGTTATACCTTTGTTTTGAAACATAGGAGTGGGAAGTCAAATAGGGTTGCAGATGCCTTAAGTGGGAGGCATACATTGATGACAAAGATGCAGATTGAAGTGGTTGGTTTCAATGAACTCAAGACACTGTATGCAGAAGATCCTGATTTTGCAGAGGCTTGGAAAGCTTGCAAGGAACCTGTTACAGTGGACATGACAAGGTGGCTAGATTTCATAATCCAGGATGGCATGTTATTTAAGGGAAGTCAATTGTGTATCCCGAGGAGTTCCATGAGGGAAAACCTGATAAAGGAGAAGCATAGTGGAGGAATGGCGGGACATTTTGGTCGGGATAAGACCATTGCCATTATCAGTGAGCATTATTATTGGCCTCAGTTGTCACAGGATGTGAAAAAGTTTGTACAAAGCTGCAGGGTATGTCAGATGGCTAAAGGAGTGAGCCAGAATACAGGCTTATATCAGCCCTTACGTACCGGAGAGGCCATGGGGAGGATATAAAGTGGACTTTGTTCTTGGTTTACCAAGGATACAACAAGGGAATGATTCAGTCTTTGTGGTGGTTGATAAGTTTTCGAAGATGGCACATTTCATTCCATGTCAGAAGACCCATGATGCAGTCCACATTGCTAACTTGTTCTTCAAAAGAGGTGGTGAGGCTACATGGTCTACCAAAGAGTATTGTTTCGTCATTGACACAAATTTGTGGGAGTACTGGAGGACCTTGTGGAAGAAGCTGAAGAGCAGTCAAGAGTTCACCACACACCATCCACAAATAGATGGGTAGACAGAGGTTGTTAACAGGAGTCTGGGTAACCTACTGAGATGTTTGGTAGGAGATAAACCCAAGGGATGGGACTTGATCTTACCCCAAGTAGAATTTTCTTACAACAATTCTGTCAATAGAAGCACTAGTAGATCACCATTCTAGATTGTGTATGAAGGTAGCCCCAAAATAACTTCAGAATTGAGGAAGATGGACCAAGAGGAGAAAATAAGTGCTGAAGCCGAAGATTTTGTAGAACACATCAAGGATATACATGAGAAGGTAAGAGAACATATTAACAAGATGAATATGCACTATAAGTCTAAGGCAGATCAGAAGAGGAGGTATAAGGAGTTTCAGATTGGTGATGAAGTGATGGTCCACTTGAGGAAAGAAAGGTTTCTAGTGGGCACATATAACAAATTGAAGATGAAGAAGTTCGGTCCCTATAAAATTTTGAAGAGGCATGATTTAGGGAATGCATATGAGGTAGAGTTGTCGGATGGATTCAACATTTCCCCTGTGTTCAACATTTCAAATTTGACAGAGTATCATGAAGGTGGCGTAGAGGAAGTACCAATGATGGAACAGTGTGGGATTCCTGCACCTACTTCAGAAAAGGAGGAGATTGAGGAAATCTTGGATAGTCGTGTGGGAAGGAGTACTAGAAATAGGCAGTATGAAGAATATCTGGTGAAATGGAGAGGAAGGCCTGTGGAAGATTCATCCTGGCTATCTAAGGTAGCGGTTCACCGGTTGGGTTTTCCTCAACCATCTGAGACGTGACGGGGTCACTTCTCAAAATTACCCTGGGTGTCTGATGTAGGAGCATCCAGTGGTGTAAGGGCAATCTTGCATCACCCAAAAATAGTTAAATTTCAAGTTTCTCAGCTTTTAGATGTTTTTACCTTTTTGGATACCCTTTTCATCAAAATGAAATTCCCAATTTATGGTTTTTATTTTCTGTTCATGGGTTGAAAGATATTGCAGTTTTAGTTTCCCAGATTTGTGCCTAAAAATCTTCCGAGTGGGATTTGAGGCACTTAGAGCTTCCAGATCGGCCCCGAAACTTTCCAAAATAGGCGTAGCAAATTTTGAGCATGTTCTTGACTTTGATACCTTTCCAACGGTTCAAACAGTTTGCGAATCGGAGTCCCAGATCAAAAGTTATGGCCCCGGGAAGTTGGCGCACTTTCTAGAAGATACAATTGCAAATGCTATTTTGAAATTTGAACTCATGTTGTAAATTTTTGGCGCCAAACCACCTAAACTCAATTTGAATGTTGTTTTGGCTCCAAACTATGGAGGAGCTCTATTTATGGGCGGATTTTCTAATTTTTGGGTAACTTTTTGGGGACAAGCTCGCATATTGCGAAAGGGTTATTCTGTAGCTATCTGTAACTTGCATGTGTTGTAGAACTTGGGGATTGAGATCCTTTGCATATAAGAAGTTCCATTTTCTGAATAATAAAATTATTTTCTTATTTGTGGGTTATTTTCTGTGTCTTGGGTTGTGCCCTCATCACAACCAATGATCACACCTTGGCCTTTCTCACAGTGGGGACTTGACCTCATAGGAAAGATCACTCCAACCTCATCCAATGACCACAAATTTATCATAATAGCTACTAAGTACTTTACCAAGTGGGTCGAAGCCATTCCAATGACCTACATAATGGGGACACAAATTGCCAATTTATCCTGAATTACCTAATCTATCCTTACGGTATTCCACAAAACCTTATCTCAGACAAAGGAAAACCTTTCAAGAATTAGGATGTGAATGAGCTATTTCAAAGATTCAACCTCCAACATCGATTCTCTACCCCGTATTACCCCCAGGGAAATGGTTAAGCTAAGGCTACAAACAAGACCATTCTAAAAATCCTAAAGAAAATAGTCAATGAAGTTGGTTGTGATTAGAATCTATAGTTAAATCCCACTCTCTAGGCATATCAAACTAACATTCGCATGCCAACAAGTGCAACCCCTTTCTCCTTGGTCTACGGATCCGAAGCCATCTTTCCTATTGAGGTCAAGCTCCCATCATTCTGAGTGTCACTGTAGAACCTAATCACTAATGAAGACTACAAAATATCTCGGTTGAATGAGCTAGAATTCTTGGATAAGCATCATCTTGGTTCCCTTAATCACTTGCAAGTATATCAAAACTGACTAAAATAGAGCTATAACAAGAAGATCAAATGTCGGTCTTTCTAGGTAGGGGATCTTGTCCTAAAGCAGAATCAAAAGAATCTTCCAAATCAGGACAGTAAAGGAAAGTTTGAGCCTAACTAGTTGGGTCCCTTTGTCATCACAACAAGTTATGGATTAGGAGCATATCAATTGTCAACACTTGAAGGTGAACCCTTGTAGGAACCAACCAATAGCCTACATCTTAAAAAAAATTATGCCTAGTCTTGAAGGGTGTAAATCTAAAAATACAAAAAAATAAAAAAATGATCAAAATCCAAAAAAATAAGAAAAATGATTGAAAAAAGTAAAGAAAAACAATCATCCTCTAAGTAAAAACCACTTTGGTGGTGTTTTGGGCAAGTACGTTGGTGAAAACCTGGCAAATAGGCACCTTGCATAAATAAAGCACCTCCATCTATTCTTTGGCTCTTTATCCTATCATTCTTTGCATCAAATCCATCTGTCGTATCATCCATCCACATCCATATCATAGCTTGGTATTGTGAAGTATTGTATCCCCTTTAGTACTACTTGGCATATTCCAAAGGTCAATTTGTCCTACCTATATCAAGGTAGTCTATTGCATAACACTGGGGGAAATTTGTTCTGAATCATATCAGGTTCTTGTATATCTTAAGGTTATAAAAAATACCAAAACATTCATAAAATTTCATTAAAATCCAAAAACACTTGCAAAATCATCACAAAATCTAAAAACATCCAAATTCTTGTACAACTAAAATCCAAAAACATTTAGAAACTTGTAAAGTCAAAATCCAAAAACATCCAAATTCTTGTACAGCTAAAATCCAAAACCATTCAAAAAATTGTATAGTCAAAATCCAAAAAATCCAAATTCCTTTATAGCTAAAATCAAAAAACATTCAAAAAACTATAATGTCAAAATCCAAAAACATCCAAATTCCTATTTAGCTAAAACCCAAAAACATTTAGAAAATTATAAAGTCAAAATCCAAGAACATCCAAATTCTTGTATAGCTAAAATCCAAAAACATTCAAAAAATGGTAAAGTCAGAAAATCTAAAACATCCAAAACACATCAAAATACCTAAAAAGGTCAAAACATCAAAAAACCAAAAAAATAGAACCTTGTCAAACTACGAGTCTCTGAGCTAGAATGTAGGAAAGGCCATCATTGATGTGTGCCTGAGACACCCTAGGTTAGTCTTTAGGAGTCTTTCATAATAAACTGGCAATCCATCAATTGTTCATTTCTTCATCTTTAAATAAGTTGAGTCAATCGAACTATGAGTCTCTGAGCTTGAACGTAGGCAAGGCCATCATTGATGTGCCCCCGAGACACCTTAGGTCAATCTTTAGGATTATGTCATAATAAACTAACAATCCATCAACTGTTCATATCTCATCATAAATAAGTCAAGTCAGTCAAACTATGTGGTCTTGGTATGCATAAGGTAGGAAAGGCTAATCTTTGATCATCCCTCGAGGCCACTAGGATAGTCTTTTAGGTTAGGTTCTTGGTTAGAAAATTTAGAAAACCCCTAAACATTCAAATATCTCAAAAATTCCCTAAACATTCAAATATCAGAAAACACAAAAACATTTGAAAATTAGAAAACACAAAAACATTGGAAAACCTTGGAAAACTCTAAATAGCCTCAAATAACAGAAAACCAAAACATTCACATAAACTTTCAAAAACACCAAAAATAGCCTCAAAACATTTGTAAAATACCAAAAACATTAAAATATTCTAGAAAACACCAAAACCATCTATCCCATTTCACTTTCACCCGCAATAAACCTTCATCCATAATAAAATGATCATCACCTTCAACCTTTGATAAAACAAATAGGGAACAAGTATCACAATTCATAAAGTGATAACATAAGTGTCAAAATCTAAAGTGTAGATCATCGGTAAATACATTAGTGAAGTTTGTATCAATGACTTATCATAAACCTCTTCCTAATCAAACCATCTGATCAACATGTCCTAGGATGTATCCTTCCTGTGATGGACATCAGTATCAGAAATAACCTTAGCTAAGTTAAACTGGCAAGAGATGTAGATAATACTGACTATTTGTCTTTGATCTTTTCTTATAATTTTTCTTAATTACCTATTTTGAGGACCTCTCGATGATTTCTATCAAACATATATAGAGAGAAAGGAATGGGGCATCGATCATTATCTTTCATTTTCTGTGCTTGTGGGTATTCTTGTAAAATAATCTTGGCACATACTTGCTTAGTTGTGTGTAGGAAAGTTGTTTGGAGTACATTTTTTACTATTGTATATGCTTTGGTCCAATATATTCTAAGCTTCTAACTTGTATTCCAATGAGGTTTTCGTATGTAAAGGTGTGAACAAGAACTATCCTATCTGTTTGCAGAGTCAAAGTCCATTACACTAGATACAATGCCATCTTGGTTATTAATACCTTGATGCATCATGTCTGTGTTATATCAAACAATAAGGAATGACGAAAAATCCCAATCCCAAGATATGAGAAAATCATCATCATGCATTTATCATGATCACCATCTCTAATAAAGTCTCAGTGGATCATAGACTTGTTGGATATTCTGAAGCAATCATCAAAATTAATGGCCAAATCACTCATTTTATTTCTTCTATCTTCTCTCCACGCTAACCTGGTATCATGACAATCAACAAAAACATCACCAATGCATCCATCCTACATCCACAAATCATCAACATCAAAATCAACATCAGTCTTTGAACCAATGCAATGAGTACATTGCTTCAAAGAGGGGAAAAATGTAGACACCTAAAAATGTCTCGATGGATCACATTGGCTAACTAACATCATTTCATCCTAAAACCCATCCTCTTTTCACTTAATTAATTAAATTAGCCTAGCTATCTAATTAATTATGTCATTTTCATCTATTAATCTAATTACTCTAATCGGGTTAATTCACCCCCTTTCATGCTAATATTTCATCCTATTAAATTAAATACATCAAAATATTTAATTTAAATCCCTAAGTCCTCTTATTTAATTAAATAACCCTAAGTTATTTAATTATCATATCATATCTCCCCTTTTCAAGAAATCACTTTATTTAATGAATATCACGAAATTCCCCTAATTGCATAATTAAACATTTGTTTTAATTATCAATTACTAATTAATCTAATCCCCCCACTTGCAAGGGAATATTACTCCCTTTGCACATTCCCCCAAAAAGAATATTCCCATTGAATATTCCTTCCCCTTTTGCACAATTAAAATTTATTTTAATTTACTAAATATCTATTTTTCTCACCCATGAGAATATTCCAAAAGAATACTCTCTCCTCACTCATTTGAAAAAGGGGAATATTCCTTTATAACAAACTTACTTGACTTCTTGTGCAAGTTAGCTTGTGACCTCTTGTGCAAGTTAAAAGTGTGTTTGTTTGGACAAAGGGGAGCCCTTGATTAAATCTCATCATTGATTCTCATCCCTTGATGAGAATCCATGATCCATTCCTCCAACTTCTTCCATCCTTGACCTTTGATTAACCTTTTTGATCTCAACCCTTCATTTCTCATTTGTCCTCTTATAAATAGGTCACTATTTGAATACAAAAGGGATCCATCTTTTTTAGAGCAAACTCATGCTATTGAAATCACTCACACTCACACTCATATTTAGCATTTACTTAGTATCATTTTAGCTTATTTTAATTGCATCATATTAGCTTAGCTTCCTTTAATGGCTTCCATGGTAACTTAGATGCATACATTTAACTAGTTCATTAATTAGGGTTTCAATATTTTAGCTTAAAATCCATTTAGATTAGCTATGCATTCACACATCTTCATCATTTTAGCATAAATCATGATTAAATAGCTTGCATCATGTTAGTTTAGCTTTTAGATAATGTCTCATCACACAACTCACAATGGTTTCATCAAAAAATTTCAATAAAATTGATTGAAACAAGCTCATTTATCCACGGGATTGGGAAAGGATCATCATTTCACATCAACAGGACACCACTCCCACAATAGGATAAGTTTCAAATTGATTAGAGTAGGCATTTTAAAGCTTTCGTAGTTTAGCATGTTAGTTTTGATAAATGCTTAATTTAGTTTATTTTGAATGATCTTTATTGGATTGACATTTAGTGGCATGAATATGCTTCAATTCTTCATGGATCAAGTGTAGTCAGCCCATACTAATCCATCAGTCACATTTTGGGGCATCTATATCATCTTCAACTCAACAATCTGAAAAGTTGCAGCTCTTTGATTCAAAAGTAACCTAAAATCTCAAGCATCTCAAGCATAAGTCTAATTTTCACCTATGATGAACATGATCAGACCACTTTATTCCCTGATTGATCTCTCAAGGGGGAAACCAACCATCTTTCGATCATTGATATCAAATCATCTAACGGCCTTTTTTCCTAGCCTTGCTTGCAAATCTTAATCAAATTATCAAATCAATCATCATTGGGATATATCTTTCCATACCAATCCTCATGTTATTCAACATAATCCTTGCCTTGTGAATCCTCAACAATGTTATCAATCAATCAATTAAATCAATCAACTTTAGCTTGGCTATCAACATCTCAAAGTGATCATCGATATCCATTTCTACATCATCATTAACATCAAAATCAACATCGAAATGAACACTAGTCTTTGAACCAATGCAACGAGTACATTGCTTCAAAGAGGGGAAAAATGTAGACACCTAAAAATTTCTTGATGGATCACATTGGCTAACTAACATCATTTCATCCTAAAACCCATCCTCTTTTTTCTTAATTAATTAAATTATCCTAGCTATTTAATTAATTATGTCATTTTCATCTATTAATCTAATTACTCTAATCGGGTTAATTCACCCACTTTCATGCTAATATTTCATCCTATTAAATTAAATACATCAAACTATTTAATTTAAATCCCTATGTCCTCTTATTTAATTAAATAACCCTAAGTTATTTAATTGTCATATCATATCTCCCCTTTTCATTAAATCACTGTATTTAATGAATATCATGAAATTCCCCTAATTGCATAATTAAACCTTTGTTTTAATTATCAATTACTAATTAATCTAATCCCCCCACTTGCAAGGGAATATTCCTCCCTTTGCACATTCCTCTAAAAGGAATATTCCCATGGAATATTCCTTCTGCTTTTGCACAATTAAACTTTGTTTTAATTTGCTAAATATCTATTTTCCTCACCCATGTGAATATTCCAAAAGAATATTTTCTCTCCTCACTCATTTGAAAAGGGGGAATATTCCTTTATAACAAACTTACTTGACTTCTTGTGCAAGTTAGCTTGTGACCTCTTGTGCAAGTTAACTTGTGACATCTTGTGCAAGTTAAAAGTGTGTTTGTTTGGACAAAGGTGAACCCTTGATTAAATCTCATCATTGATTCTCATCCCTTGATGAGAATCCATGATCCATGCCTCCAACTCCTTCCATCCTTGACCATTGATTAACCTTTTTTATCTCAACCTTTCATTTCTCATTTGTCCTCCTATAAATAGGTCACTATTTGGAGACAAAAGTGATCCATCTTTTTTAGACCAAACTCATGCTATTGAAATCACTCACACTCACACTCACATTTAACATTTACTAGTATTGTTTAGCTTATTTTAATTGCATCATATTAGCTTAGCTTCCATTAATGGCTTCCATGGTAACTTAGATGCATACATTTAGCGGTTCATTAATTAGGGATTCAATCTTTTACATTAAAATCATTTAGATTAGCTATGCATTCACATATCTTCATCATTTTAGCATAAATCATGATTAAATATCTTGCATCATGTTAGTTTAACTTTTAGATCATGTCTTATCACACATCTCACAATGGTTTCATTGGTTTTCTTCAATAAAACTGATTGAAACAAGCTCATTTATCCATGAGATTGGGAAGGGTAATCGTTTCACATCAACATGACACCACTCCCACAATAGGATAAGTTTAAAATGGATTAGGCATTTTAAATTTCATAGTTTAGCATGTTAGTTTTGATAAATGCTTAGTTTAGTTTATTTTGAATGATCTCTATTGGATTGATGTTTAGTGGCATGAATATGCTTTGATTCTTCATGGAGCAAGTGTAGTCGGCCCATACTAATCCATCGGTGAAATTTTTGCATCTATATCATCTTTAGCTCAACAATCTTAATAGTTGTAGCTCTTTGATTCAAAAGTAACCTGAAATATCAAGCATCTTTGTTATGTGACTTTTTCCCCAAGAGAAAATAAATCTATTAAATAACCCTTTAGAATTAAAAAGGGGGAGAAAAATAAAGGATATTATAATCCTTTGGTAAAAGAATATGCATAAACATTCTTTAAAAGGGGAAGCCTAATTATTTATTTAAATAATTATTAAAAAGGAAATCTTTGTGAAAGGGTGTGATGATTTGGAAACCACCCCTTAAAAGATATATAAATCATTCATGTGAAACTTGGAAAAGGACAGACAAGAAAAAAAAAGGAAAAGCAAGTACAACACATTGTGGGAATAGGGTTCCAAGTTAGCAGGCTGTGAGTAGGACGGAGAAAGGGCACTCCTATAGTGGGTGGCCAACTTGGGGTACAAGTGTGTGCACTCAGGATGGTCCTGGCCAGGGCATGGTTTTGTGGCACAAGTGTTGAGCATTGTTCCGGTGGAACCAACACTCATGTAGAGTGGCAAAGTCTGATTTCCTCCTAGACTACTCACAGACGGAAGAGGCTGAACCAAGGACCATTCCAACAATAGTTGGGGGTTTCTTCTGCACATTTCAAAGATAAGTATTAATGTTGATAAATTATCTGAGCAATAAAATTATTTCAATCTTCGAGTTTATTGAATTAATAATTTATTGCATTTAATTTCAAAGTCTTTACTCAAACTTTAAATATTATATTAAAATTTGTGCATAAAAAGTTTTGGAATTAATTTGTGGAAACAATTTAAATCATTGCATCTTAAATTTGGAAATTAGTTTCGTTTCATTTGGTATCAGAGCCTTATCGATCCAATTACTTGGTTGGATTTATTGTTGCAAATAGATATATTAAATTAAAACATTATATACTTTAAAATTTAGGTTGCATTTCTTTTTTACAAAATAGATAAAAAGTTACTATTAAATCCTTGCATTAACTAATTACCTCTCATTTAAGGTAAATCAATTTAGGGTTTCATAGCACATTTAACATTCACTTAAGAATTGGTTTAAATATACAGAGTTATCAATTGTTTTTACTTAAGTTGCATTCAAAGAATAATAATAATAAATTACCCATAGATTTTACCTCTTCAATTACTCTATTCATAAAATTACCGAGATTTATTTAAATTTGATAGTTACCTTATCTATAATTTTCACAATTAATTGATTGAAATAACTTTTTTGAATTTTTTTCACTCCAAGAATAAAAATTCATTTATGCATACACACAAAAGAGATTTGGTTTCTTGAATTCACGGAGCATAATTACCCCTAAGATTTCACTCAATTACCTCTTACCTAAGAGCTCTTTAGTAGGATTTCTATTCATTGTTTTTCATGGGATTACAGTAACTGATTTTTGCACCTATTAATACATGTTTGTCATAGGTTGTGATAGTTACTAAGCTACCAGGACTTAGAAGATCTTGAAACAAAAGTACATGTAACTATTTGAGAGGATTATCATCTAGGTTTATAAGAAAATGATTCTTAGATCTTGCACATGTAAGAAAATTCTGCAGAGATTGTGTGCCTTCATCCAATTGTTGCATCCAGGTCAATTTGTATGACCACTTTGACTTTTCCATTTAGAAAACTACAATATTCTTTAATCATTGACCATAATCAATGGTATAGATGCACTGGGCATTGATATCAATGTCATTGATGGATTGATAAATAGTGGAGTGTATGATTTAATTTACCAATCACCTGCAAGCAATGAAATGTTGCTAAGTAGCCATGGACTTTGCTTTAACCTCAATCATACCTCTTTCAACCGTAACAATAGATCATCAAAGGTACCTCCTCCAAGGTCAAAAAAGAATGTTTCTTTTTCCTTCCTCCAATGAAGCAAAACCATAAGTTATTGCTGCAGTCATGGGTTCATTAATGATCCGCATCACATTAAGCCCCACAATCCTACCGACATCTTTAGTTGCTCGCTTCTGTGAATTGTTAAAATAAGCAAGCACAATAATCGCAACATTCTTCACATCACACTGGAGGTATTGTTCGGCTATCATTTCCATTCTCATCAACACCATGGACTTTGCTTTGCCAAAAATAATAATAATGAACTTCACGTTGCCACTGTATTTTGGATGCAAACATATTACACCATTAGCCCAATCAAGATCAGACATATCAACAACCTTTGAACAAATCTCCACATTGGACACATTTGTATTGATATATGGACACATTGGTATATTGGAAGATAAATTCCTCTTCTCCCAAGTTGTTCCAACAATCTGCATATTGCCATTACGTAGGAGTCAAGAACAAAAAGAATCACTTAAATCATGAGTGATTCCCAATATCAAGTCAACAACAAATTTTCCGCATTGATCCAGGTGTAGTGAATTTGTAAATTTTAACTTAACATAGTTCAGTTTTGGTTTATGGCTAAGGCAACATTTCCCACTGAGGCTTTATCCACGAAATTCACACAGTTAATTCTTATCAGAGCTTGATTAATCAAGTTGTTTGTAGTAACTCTATCTTGTTAGCTTTGTTGAAAGGGATAATAAGGAGTTATAAAGTGTATGTCATTTATCTAAGTCAAGAGAACATTAATATCTTACTCAATAAAATCATGTAACTTTAGGTTAATTAAGGCATAACTTTAGGATGCTATTAAATTTTGATAAAGTTAATCATAAACTCCTTATGCCTTCCAAGAAGCTTCATCAGTGAAGGCTCTTGCTATAACATGTTTTTGTACATATTTGGCATGTCTACTTTTGAGTTTGAAATCAACCCTTGTCTTCTGAATTTGAAATACAAGCACATGACAAGAATAGTAAGAACACGAGTCTATTCAAGAACTAAAGTGCGTGATGGTTTAATTTTTCAATCTTGGTGTAATAAACATTCCTTATGCTTTTAGAGAAAGTAACAAACCCTCCAACACACTCTTCTTTATTTCAAATCTAAGGTTTTTAAGCATGTTATTCAACTACATCTCCACCTAGTCCCATCTAATGGAATTTTTAGTAAGCACTCTACTCGGATACTATGGTGGTAAGTAGCATGTTAGATATAATAGATTATAACTACTCATATTATTTTATTGATTATGTTACACAATACTTGGCAAAAGGTTTATGACACAAAAGTGGAAAAATAAAATAAAATCAAAGTCTTGGTCTCTACCCTCCAACATGGTTGATCATATAGTCTTCATAATTCACCAAACATAATTCACAACTTAATGTGATAACCATTTATCTACAAGAAATTTTTCATGGCTTTCCATTTATGACACTTAAAAGCCATGGATTCAATGAATTTGAGTACGTGTTTGTGTGGACCCTGACACACGATTCGACCATCCAAAATAAGAACAATGTCATCAAATAAATCATAAGTTTCTAGCACCAATTATAACAGTAAAATAAAGGTGCTCACATCCAATACGTGAACCGATCGTCGAAAACATTTCACAATTTGATAGGTTGTAGAGTTGTCCAACCCACTTGATATCTCATTCATGAACAGAGCCCTAGATGAACTACCAACATCTCACCTATTGTTACAAGTTTCTTCTATCCCCCAGAAAGTTCTCTCCTGATTTGGTCACTAACTACGGTATCTCCGCATATATCAAGGTCTTCTTCGAAATCACCAAACCTTAAAATTTTCTTTTGATAGTATTCCTTGCAGCCTCACTATACCACACCATCAATGAGATTTGACATTGTGAAGGAAGAAAAAAATGGATATTGTATCAATGAGGAATCTTGGTTTGGTTTTATGAGAAACAAAATCATTATTCTTGTATGCCTCAATATGGCCTCTCTGCTAGTTACCTAAGCCAATCAAGCACAAAAGGGATAACGAGACAATCACTTTAGTAGTACCAAACTCAAAACTTTACTTTTATTTATATTCAACCAGTAGCCTCCTGTATAAGGATGTTGTCTCGAGAATAAAATTAGTGAATTAAGTATTCGTAATGGTAAAACTTAGTCTTTTATATTAATTTTCTTTTGGTTTTGTGTCTATTTTGAGAGATTTTTTTCACTATGGTTGATATGTCTTTAAAATTGATGTCGTGATTTATTACACATCTATTTTAAGTTACATTGTGGGCCTATAACCCATAGGTCCTTGGATTCACATCTTAAACTTGGAATATTGACATTGTGTTTGGAATAGGTTGGTGAGAATAAAACCATGTTGTTATAAGATATGAAACCAAATAGACTATATTATCATCAAACATGAGGACATGTCAATTTTTGCAAGGGGAGAAACCACCTCTAATTAAAAATAACAATAACACTCATTGCACTTTCATAGTGCAAAAAATGGGTGTATAGTTATGCCATATATGTGGGTTAGATTGACCAAAAATGAGCTATCACATTAGATTTTGTTGGAATAAGTCCTCTTGAATTATTTGTCCCAAAATAACACATAGCCTTAGAATTAACACCTATCTTTACCTATAATATATTTTCTTCCTTTTAGCTTGCAAGTCCTAAATATAGGTTTCAACTTCCTCATAATTATTTAATTATTGAAGAAACAACACATATTCTTTGTCATAAACATTTTGATTAATCTTAAACCCACCATTATTGATTTTGATTGTTTTTTATAGACATAAAAGTAAACACCATGATAGTTATATAACACATTCTAGAAAGGATATTATGTAATATACGTAGTGAACCCTTGGGTAATATGTCATCTTATAAATGGACTCAATTAGATATTTATATCTAGAAATTCTTGACTAATAATTCAACCT
>VDFB02287435.1:0-23224 GCA_007258455.2 Sequoia sempervirens
AAGCAGGAACATTAGGAATCAATAGAAATTTTCAAGGACAAGTTGCTTAAGCTTGGTAAATTATGTACAAAGGTAGAACAACAAGCCTTTATCTTGCTTTGTCAAGAATTCAGTGACATATTCGCTTGGTAGTATGGAGATTTGAAGGGTTTTAACCCTGATTTAACTTAGCATACAATTGAGCTTGAACCCAACGCAAAATCGGCGAGACAGAAGCATAGGCCCCTGAATCCAAAGTTAGAACATCTGATGAAAACATAATTGAATAAGCTGATCGAAGGTAGTATAATATTTCCAATCAAGCACACTTCTTGGGTGTCAAATTTAGTGCCTGTCAGAAAGAAGAGCAGAGAGATAAGGCTGTGCATTGATTTCTGTGATCTAAACAAAGCTTCACTCAAGGACCACTATCCACTACCTTCAATGGAGCAAATATTGCAGGTTGTTTCAGGATCAGAGAGGTTTTCATTACTGGATGGGTATTCAGGTTACAACCAAATCTTGGTTAAGGAGGAAGATTAGTATAAGACAACCTTTACCACCAAGTGGGGTACTATGGCTTACAGAAAGATGCCGTTTGGACTATCAAACGCAGGAGCCACCTTTCAAAGAGCGATGGATATGGCTTTCCAATGTTTGATAAATAAATTTGTTCTTGTTTACCTAGATGATATTACTGTTTTCTCACAGAATGCTGATGATTATTTTAGTCATCTTAGACAAATATTTGAGAGATGCAGAGAATATGGAATCTCTTTGAATCCAAAGAAGAGTATTTTTGTTGTTCATGAAGGTAAGCTTTTGGGTTACATTGTTTCAAAAGATGGAATTTCTATTGACCCAGAACGTATTGCAACCATTCTGGCTTTACCGCTGCCCACTCACAAAAAAGGTTTGCAAAGCTTCCTAGGTAGAATAAACTTCGTGAGGAGATTTATTCCCAATGTTGTAGCGTTATTACAGCCATTGACAGCCATGCTGAAGAAAAACATTCAATTCAGCTGGTCAAAAGAAGGAAAGAACAATTTTGAGCAGATTAAAGAGGCACTTGCAGCAGCCCCTACTCTTATCAATCCTAATTTTAATAAAGATTTCATACTGTACACATTCAAAGGAGTGGATACCATCTCCGCAATGCTCTGTCAGCAAAATAATGAAGGTATGGAGCAGCCCATAGCTTTCTTTAGTCAAGTCTTGCATGATTACGAAACAAGATATTCATTCATTGAGAAGCATGTACTTGCTGTAGTGAGAAGTCTAAAAAAATTCAAACATATGCTGTCTAATAATAAGATAAATCTGTTGGTAGCTCACCCAACAGTCAAGGAGTTTCTACTGAATAAAGACATTAATGATAAGAGATCAGGTTGGATAACCAAAGTCATGGAGTGTGACATCAGTATAAAGGTTACCAAGCTTGTTCGGGGTAAAGGACTGTGCGAACAACTTGCAGAAAATGAAGAAAACAACAGTGAAAAGGTTGTTACAGTTCTGAATAATGAAGATGAACTTGCTGTTTTGGCTGATTGGATTTATCAAATGATTCATTACTTGCATACTGGAGATTGTCCAGGAGGTTTAGACAAGTCTAAATGAAGATATTATAGGTTACAAGCAATTCCTTATGTAGAAATTGATGGTGTTCTTTATAAGAAGGATTTCAATGGTGTTTTTCTCAGGTGTATTTATCTAGATCAGATTGAAAGAATTCTTGAAGAATTCCATGATGGACCTGCTGGAGGTCATTTTGCACCACGTACTATAGCTCTAAAAATTATGAAGGCAGGCTATTATTGGCCAGATATTTTCAAAGATTCTCATACTTATGTCAGAAAATGTGCCAAATGTTCACTTTTTGTAAGAAAACAAAAGTTAGCAGCCCTACCCCTGAATCCAATTTAGGTTGAGCAGCCATTCGGAAAGTGGGGACTCAATTTTATCGGTCCAATCAATCCACCCTCAAGTGCTGGGCACAAATGGATTTTAACTGCCACAAACTACTTTACAAAGTGGACTGAAGCAATCACATTAAGAGATGCAAATGAAACGTCAGTTTTAAATTTCTATTAGGATATAGTTTCTAGGTTTGGTACACCTGATTCAATCATTTTTGATAATGCTTTGGCTTTTGTTGGTTTAATAATTTCAGATTGGTCAGCAAAGAATAATATTTATCTGAACATTTCGTCCAATTATTACCCCCAGGGTAATGGACAAGCTGAATCAAAAAATAAGAATCTGATTAAGATCATACAATAGATTATTGAAGATAATCAGAGGTCATGGCATGACAAGCTCAAATTAGCCTTGTGGGCTGATAGAGTTACGCCAAAATGATCAACATGATTTTCACCTTATGTTTTGGTTTATGGAAAAGAGGCCAAACTGCCTATCTCAATTGAATTGCCAACTTTGAGTTACATAAAGGAGCTTGAGTTACTTGAGGAGCAGCCAATGCAAATCAGGCTTGCTCAATTAACAGAGTTGGAAGAAACTAGAAGGGAAGCCTACAAAAAGCTTCAGATTCATCATTCTCAAATGAAGAGGACATTTGATAAGAAAGAAATAGCAAGGATCTTCAATGAAGGTGATTTAGTTTTCAAGTGGGATGAGTTTAAAAGCAGGCCTGGTAAACATACAAATTTTGATGCTATGTGGGATGGCTCGTACATTATTACAAAAAAGAAAGAACACAATGCATTTCAGCTTTCAAAGCTGAATGGTGAAGTACTGCCAATCCCTGTCAACAAGATTCATTTGAAACAGTGTTATTAAGCATCAAGCTTTCGGCTATACATAGTAGGATAGTTTTTAGTTTCAATAATGCTTTCAATAAGTGCCTGCTGGCACGTTTCATTTCAGTTTTGTCATGTTTTCAATAAGTCCAGTTGCTGCACCTGGTTTTTCAGATTCTGTCTTCAACATAATTGTAGTAGTTTCTTTCAGTTTGCGTGTTTTGAAGTTGAGTTACAGTTTTCTGAGTTAAAACAAAACAAAACATGGACTCCATGCCCAATGGATAAGTTATATACTGGTCTATTGTGTTTAGCAGGAAAACACTCCACATAGGTCGCCAATTTGTTACCCATTTTTCACTACAAGCTCAAACAGGTAGAGCTGAATCAAATTTATCATTGATAGGTACAATTTTTTTAAAGTTTTGCTGATTAAGTATTCATTGATCATCATAGAGATCATT
Source organism: Sequoia sempervirens (assembly GCA_007258455.2). NCBI lineage: Eukaryota > Viridiplantae > Streptophyta > Pinopsida > Cupressales > Cupressaceae > Sequoia > Sequoia sempervirens. The sequence goes on from VDFB02287435.1 coordinate 3,200, forward strand.
TTACATCTGAGTCATAGTTTTATTTTGCAAGCATTTGAAACAGAAAATTGAGAACTTGCATAGTAATGCCTTTTATTCATTTTGTAAAAACACTGAATCTCGCACAAGCTGTGAGAGTAACTGAATTTGATTATGACAATCAAATGATGAATAAAAAATTCAAAGACAAACTACACTACTGGACATAACATAAGCGTAAAGAATAGGAGCAATTCATCATTTCCTGTAATGATGAATCACTCTCGTTGGTGTCTTTAGTCGTCGTGTCTCCAAGTAGCTGCAGCCTTGTTTCCTCGCTCCATGAACTTGTAAAATTATAAAGGAATGGTGTTAGAGTTATACTCTAAGCAATGATGAATTACATTCTACCTTATGCCTATGCTATGAACAGAAATGTAATTTGCATCAAATCAAGCATTCATCAGATGAGAGGATAACAATCAAGAAAAACATAACTCAATGGAAGCTTTCAGCTTCGATTATTTTTGCTAACTTGTTTGTTTTATGTGCAGGAACAGGTTCATCATGTTCGTGATTATTTTTATCAGATATGTGGAGTAAAACGGGCTCCCACAAGGGTAGAGCTCAGCATATCATAAAGATGACACCTCTCATTCAAATTATTACATGAGAGTTGATAAGGCATTGAGCCCTTATGCTGAAAGGAGAGCAAGACAATAAGCAATTAAATTGTTTCTTTCAATATCAGAGTAGCATAGTCCATTCAGACATTCAAGAGACACAACAAAATAATCCACAATAGCATCATTATGCAGAGCAAGTCCACACTGCTCTTATTTCAAAATGGAGTTTCAGCCTGCATATTCAAGTTAATGTAATGGCATTAAATCAAAAGTGAGACATCAAACAAGAAGACTTAACAGAGGTAATCTATAGCAGCATCAAAGTACAGATTTATAATAGTGCAGTCATGGAGAATGAGCAACAACTATCATTAAATGAACAACACATTGCCATACCTTAGAAGATACTCAAAATATGTCAAGAGCATTATACAAGGAACAATAGAGTCACAATGTCAAGATCTGTCATGAACAAGAATGCTGGTACAAAGCTGGTAAAAGTAAATGTTTTGAATTTTCAAAAATCTCAAGGACAGTCACTTATTTTCAGTGATAAGTAACAAATGCATGTTTCTAAAAAACAAAACATGACATTGACAGTCATTAGTGGAGCAGCCAGTTGTTTGAAACATGTGATGGACATAGAAGCTTAGCTTGAATCTACCAAATCACAAGGGAAACAAGGTGTTGATTTGCTTAATCAACGTGGTATTGCAGATTTTGAACCCAGTCCTCAATATATTATGGAACCCCAGCAGTAGAATGATTTGACTGTTAAAACACCAGTTTAATGGCATGTGTCCAGAAAAACAGAAAATTACAAATGCTTGTGTTCTAGAACAACAATCAAGACAGATAGAGTTCAGCGAAGACTTTGGGAAAGAATAAAGGGAGATAGACAATGTTATAAGTGCATGATGTATACTCCAGTTTCTTGCAAGTTAATGAACAAATTAGTAGTCTCATTTTAGTGCCATACAATATCAAACAGTAAAGAGCAGTCATATGTTACCTATCATACAAATGACAGCCCAAGCCATAAGAGGAGATAGTGACAAAATGAGATCACAATCGTATAGCTCTCAAATATGCAGTGAACACAATTTTATGTTAAGGCACATTCAATCATAAAAGAATGAAGTATAGCAATGGCTCATTCATGCAAAGGTCACTTTTCTGTTGCATAATATTCTGAAGCATTGAAAAGAAAATATAAAACCTAATTTTTTTAATCGCTATCTTCTCATGAGATCTCATGCATACTATGATCTTGCACAAAATGAAGACAATCCAGAAGAGAATGAAGACTGTGAGTGCCAGAAAAGCTTCAAGCAACATGAATGAATACATACCCAGAAATATCTAATCATGGCCGAGATCATTATAGTTGTTTTACACTGACTTATGAAGCTCACATACTTTTTGCAAAGATTTAAGAAGAGTTACAACAAAAGGAGTATGAAATATCAAGTGTTCAGGAAACCCTACACCCATGGCAGCCTCATAATACAATTTGAAGGTTTACAAAGCAAAACGCGAATACCCAAAAAAATCTTCATGGCGGCTGGGAAGCTGGAGGTTTTTTATGATTATTGAAAAGTGCAGTAATCAACAAGAGAGCATGAAAATAGTAGCGGCCATGTTTTACAGACTGAGGCCTAGTAAAGAAAAAGTCGAAGCATATAGAAACGACTGAGAGTTATACACAGAGTCTATCTCATGGCGTTTGCTTTACAAATATAGTCAAAAAGCCATAATCATGATTAAATCCGGCTTACCTTTGTCTTAGAAAGGGGGTCGACAAAGCTTGAGGAGATATTCTAAAGAGATCATCAAGTTCGAGCTTCAAACAAGAGTTCTCATGGTGGCCAGAGTCAGACAAAGTGCAGAGATCGACAGGGACAAAAAATGACAAAGTATATATCAGAAAATAAGTTACAGCCGCGCCTTAAGGCTCCAAAAACGCATTCAAATGCTTGAGAATATCCAGATCTATGAACATGAACTTCATCTTACCTTTTATGCTTAGAATCTTTCAAGAAACCATCAGAATCGACAGGGGAAGGTCAATTTCGAGTTTAAACCCTACTCCATGGCGGCCGACAGCTTCTTCGTGAAGTTTCTTTCCAAGTCAAATTGACATAATGATTTTAGGGTTCTCATCCTCTTTGCATGGGTTCGATAGTTTACATTTTGACTATCTTTTGGCTTTGATAAAAATCATTTTTGTAAATCATTATGTCCTCTCCTGTGGTCATGACTTTAAGTCAATGAGCCTAGAAAAAGTATGGTCGGCCTTATCAAATAATGAACTTTGTGCTAAATATTATGGCAGGGTATTAAATTATTGACAAATATATGCCAAAAGTGGTCGGCCTTTCTCATAAACATTTAGAGCTGCAAAATATATGCTATAGTGTTTATTTAAATAATGCATGGTGGTCGTCAATGATGTATAGTGCATGAAGCTGTAGATAGAGAATATGCCTTCAAGTTTAGCTTTATTCTTCATATTTATTTGCATTAAATAAAGTAAATGAATTAATTAAATGATACATTATAAATCATTTAATTAATTCATCATCTTAAAATGCAAATGAAGAGTGTTATGTAAAGTTGAGTTACAATTTTACTTCAGTTACACATCATACTCAACTGAAGACTTTCACATGAAGATGGAGTTCCAATGTGCATGGGCGAATTGACAAGAACGAGACAGTTTTGCATGCTTTAGCCCACCTTTTCAGGGATTTCCAGTTTAGTTTGAGTTGCAGATCAGTTACATGCTTTATGACTGCGAGTTCGAGACTGAGTTCACTCATTTTTGCATGAGTTTGAACCTTATTTTCAGGGATTTTTGCTTATGTTCGTATTTCACTTTGGAATTGTCATTTTCTCACTGAAATTGACTTTCGGTTACTTATTCATGCACTTTGAAGTGCATTCTCATTGTATATATTGAAACAGTTTATCTTTTTCATTGGAGTTCTTTTTTCCTGCTTACATATACAGCAGCGAGGGATTGTTACTCAACAGTTTTATTCAAGCATTGTAATAGAGTATTCAGTATAGTGTTTCCTTCTCAATATTTCTTGAGTTTTATTGTCATATAAATGATTTGATTTAAACACTGTGATTTAATCTCAAATCCTTTGTTTTTTCTCATTAATGCTTTAAAAAACAAGAAGATTTCGTGTTATAATTCAGGTTGCATGCTATGTTTAACAAATATTTCAGTCATTTGTATTTGTGAAAGTCTAATTTTCCTCTTACAAACATTGAAACTTCAAACCTACATGTGAAATATTGGTGAATTTCATGATCTTAATTGAATTGTGAGACAAATTTAGGACTTTATTGCAGCTGATAATAGATTTAGATAGCAAATAGAATCACATAATTTTGGTGCAATCACCTCTTTAGCTTTAGGATTTCAATTTGAGCAAGCTTTCTATCTCTTTCCCATCTAAGTTAGTTAGTTTTAGGAGGTTTTCATCAGGGAACTAGCCCTCTCTGGAGATTGATTCTCAAAATTAGGCAACCCACAGGCCTGAGAATCATTCCATGTTTCAACAGATTGCTGTATTTAACTATTCAAGCATTCGGGATTTGATTGACAACAAGAACAAATACATAAAAATGTAAGGAAACTTGTAATAGTTTTAGAGGAAACTTGTAATAGTTTTAGGGTTTTGTAAGTGTTATTTTGAATCTTAATCCATTTATATTCATTTTATACCCCATTGCAGATGAATATATACATGTATAGTTTGCTAAGTCTATGAATATATCCATGTGTTTTGGATGAACTTTTGGGAATGATGCATGCTCCCCTAATTATATTTTATAATGAGTGTATTTTGTGAGGTAATAAGTGGTACTATTACTAAGGAAGCATTGAAGGTTTTCATTATTTGAGTATGTTGGTTATATTCACATCAATATCATGTTGAATTGCTAGTTACAACAAAGATCATTTTCTCTTCCCAAATAAAAGGTAGTGAATTTAGTTTCAATCAAACATATTTAAATACCTAAGTTAAAAATTTGAATATGGGAGGAATATTTTCATGAGATTTTTTAGACATTGGAGACACAAATTTTCAAGTGAGAAAGCAACAAACGACTTTTAGAGCTAAAAATACCAGTTAGCTCAACCTTCTTCTCATGAGCATGAGGTTGGTCCATATGGTAATGATAAGTTGTTTGAAGTTTTAAGAAATCAATGTACTTTAGATGACCTGTTGATAAATTTGGTTAAAATATTATAAAAACTAAGGGGAAAGTGATTAGGTACAGTTATGTGAGTATGTGGATATGTGCAACTAAATTGAATGTGAGACTCATTTCACTAATAATAAGCTTCTTCAATGTGTCTATGTCAATGCCTTTGGTCAATATGAGATACCAAATCATTATTTAGTGCGCCTTAGAGAACTTATGGAAAAAAGGTACACGAAAGGGTCAAACCTTTCAATGGTGACATCAAATCCATAATTGAGACTACCATCATGCAATTATAGAGTGGGTATTGGTTGATAAATAGGAAAGTTGGTATTAAGAACATTACTAATTATATAATTATGCCTAATTTTGTTGTTCCTAAGATCAAAGATCATTATATTACATCAAAGGATGGCTAAGAAAAGATGAGTACACATGTAAAATACTATAGTACAAAAGAATATTGTTCTAAGAACCAAGAAAACTAAAATGCCTTCAAGTGTAGTGAAATACCAAAGAAAAGAAAGTGAGTCCAAAATCATGTGGGATAAAGGAGACATCTTGTAAAAGAAAAGAAGCTATCAATTGTAGCTATGCTAATGCAAATAGAAAATGTTTCTAGGTGGGTGGTCAAGTTGTGTAGCTAATCCCAATCCACACCTTTTCCTAATGACACTTATTGATATAGATTTAGCTCCAAATGTGTTGTCCTATATTATTTCCTTACAATTATTGATCAACCTATTAGTTCTTCCATTGATCCCAAACTTGATGTCAATGCCCAAGGAAAAACTTAAATCTGTCTAAGAGCTTTATTAGTAGAAAGAAAAATAAATGTTCTAAATTGTGCTAAACTGTAGGCAGGATGTTATGGAATTTCAGCATGGTAAATTTGTTTAAAATTTTCCAAACCTGTTCAACAAAACCATTTTATTCATGCTCTACAGCCATGGCTTTCATGAGATGGTATCTTCTGAGATCGTTCCATCAAACATTTCATGTGCTTTGTCTAGTATTCAACATTTTGCATACATTTTTACCAGAATATTTCCAACCATAATTTCTGATTAATATACCTCCTCCCTTTCACTTTGATGAGTGGGTATACACTAATCTGAAGCTCCCTTACTCACTTGAGCTGTGAGGATGCTAGCGTAGGGCATGTAAATTGTCTTTATACTCGCCAGATGCATTTGGATGAAACATTTTAAAAGCTCCTACACACAGGCCACAACATCTTTATGAAAGTTTCAAAGGCCATGTATTTTGTGCAGATCCACTTATAATATTTCTTTGAAATAGTTTGTCAAAAAATTGTCCTACCTTGTCTATGCTTTCACATTTTGCATACATGATTGTCAGAGTAGCTACGACCACATCGCTGAACCGCGTGAGGAAACCCATATTTTCTTACGCTGCAACAGCTATTTTCCATGAGACGCAACCAAACACTTTACTGACATGACCAAAACTTTTGCAATGCAGGAACTTCAGTAGTGCTATGCGTAGGTGGGCGAGAGAAATCGTTCAAAACTAAGCGGAAACAATTTGAACACGAACAAAAATGGCGAACAGAAAATGGGATAGCGTAAGTGGGCCCCACACCAGCACACCTAAGTGGTCAACGCTTAGAGTGTGCTGGTTAAGCCCAGCCGTCCGAGTGTGGAGAAGCAAACCATGCTCCAATTCTAGGTATCGGGTTTTGGGGGTTGGAATAACAAGACAAATTTGAACAGTTTGCTGACTGCACAAATATGTAGAAATGATTGCCAAAAATCCAAACATACGCGTCCTATACTTTTCACATTCAACGCTTCTCCTATGTAGGGTTTTGCCAATCGAGCTAGACAAAGCGTCCTATGCAATCGCCTATTCTAATGTTTGCCACAGAGCAAAAGAAACACCATATGTAAAAAATGAATACTCATAAATAAACTATATACTCCCTATTCGAATTTGGGGCATACAAATGAGTTATCATTTCTCTCTACAGGCTGTTGTAAATGTACACTTCAATAAAATTGTTTCCAAACAAAGAAGTCCAGTGAACTAAGAAACTATCGAATACTACCATGCGATAAAATCAACAATCAAAAAGTCTATCGAAGGAAACATGAAATAAGAACAATGAATTCTTCACATCGAATGGGGCTTTAAAGAAAAACTATGACTACTTATAAATCGGCTTCAAACTTGGACATAAAGCAGCATCAAACAAAAGAAAATCGAATCGTATGATTTGCATAAAAAGGGCAACCGTGTTTATGAGGAGAATAATGGTGATGCTAAATGAAACAATCTGAAAGATACACCTGCACTATCATATCAACACCAAGGATTTAATCAGAAATAAGACAATACAAATACCATACAATATAGATTTTAGATTTGAGAGTTTTTCAGATCAAGCTAAAGAAAATGATAGATTGCAAAACAAATATTGGAGAACTTTTATCACCTTCTGATGAATCAATCTACTTAATTCTCTCTCAGCTTTCTCACCTCCACATACAACGAGTTGGTCTCATCAGCTTTCTCCACATATATATTGCTATCCTTGATCTTGACCGACCACCACCTTTCTAATAATACACAATGAAAAGCTAAATATGCAGTGGAAGAGCCATCATCAGAAAGAATCTTTAAGCTGCCTTAGAGTTTCCATTAGAAGCTTATTAATGAATTCATAAAAATAGTTTTGTAACTGTCAGTATGAAGGAATATTTTTATAACTGTTTGTATGAAGGATGATTTTAAATTAAACTATGTCATTTAATTTTTGAAGCGGTCAGTATGCGCTTGGAGCAATCAAAATCATTTTTTAATTTAAAATCATCCTTCATGCTTCTTCTTCTTTGAATATTGGTAGATGCTAGTCAATTTTTTATTGTAGATCGCCTCTCGGAGAAATAAAGGGTGGGATCAAAAATCCGTGACCCTCATCCAAAACATCTATTAGATATGACTCAAACTGAATTATATAATTTTTTTTAGATGATTCAATCTTACCATTTAATATTAGTATAAGTCAAAGATTATTCGAAAAGAGTAAATCTTGGTATGTTAGAATTAATAAACAACGAATCCCTTGTAAAACTCATGTACAATTTCGTTATTATTATGATATTTTTTGATATATATGTTGTACTTTGCATGCTAACCAAATTATGTAGGACATTTGTGGTATTATTATGCCACTTGAAACAATCAAAGATTTTATAGCAGGTTTGTTTTGTGAACCCTCTAATGGAAACTTATTTTATTTAAATGCATGCATTTTTGGACAATGCGATAGATGTGGTAACTTTTCATTGTTAGAAGAATGTATGCATGAAAGTAGTTTACATGAATTTGAACAACAATTAGTGGATGTTAAAAAAATTTAAAATGTTGAATAATTTTTAAAAGATGGAAAAATTGGAAAACGTTGTGAGCTAATTGTGGAAAAATTTAGTGTGCATGCATTTATTAAAGAATTTAAAGATAATATTGTACCTAAATATTTAAAACACTCTCAATATGCTCATTAGCTTGATGATCAATTTCGTACATGTAAAAACAAACTCCCAATTGGAACTATATTGTCAGTTGTTGATTTTGCAGAAAATTATACTCTTGCTCCACAAGAAGAAATTCAATCACAATATTATAATTTAGTGCAAGTGGCCATATTTGTTCATATTGCATATAGACATGTAGATGATAGTAGAGAAGATAATATAATTTTTTTTTTGAGAGTACCATTTTATTTAAGTGATAATCAATTACATTCATTTGAGTTTGTTCAATATTATTTTGATATATTTTATAAAAAAATAAAGGAGAGGATTTCAAATGAGAGAACATTTCATATGGTCGGATAAGTGCAAAGGTCAATTCAAGAATTCTAAAATGTTTTATTAGTTATGTAGAGTTCATAAGGAAAATAATATCCAACACATGTGGAGTATTTTTGAAGCTAGATATGGCAAAGGAGGACATGATGGAGTAGGTGCATGTGTGAAACTCATGCTAGAGAGCAACTAAAATTTGAGGATGTAGTGAAATTTAGAGATGCACATGCAATTGTAGATTGGTGCAATACCAAATCACCTACAAGAACAAGTGAGAGCTCAATAATTTGATGCTTCTTTTGGTTAGTTGAAGAAAATGATATTCTTACTCGAGAAGATTGTGAAACAATTAATGGATCTGCAAAATGGCATTCGTTTAAGAGTTTGAATGCAAACACATGGACAATATGGACAAGGGAGCTTGCATGTTTTTGTCAATTTTGTATTGCAAGTGATTGGGAGATGTGTGAAAATACAAAATGGGTTGAATAATGGAAACAAGGAGCTTTAACACCTACATCAACACATGATCAACATGGAACAACAGTTGAAGATAATCAAGTGTTTGCATCAGATGATTATGATCGTGTTTCAGACTTTGTACAAGAAGGTACATTAAATTGAATTGAATTTTATATTTATGCATATTATATGTGAATTAAATATATGTCACTTTTTATTGATTTTTTTTTTGTAGGACGTGTATGATGTTGTTGCACTTGAGGGGAATGGAGAGAAAACATAGTATTGGTTGGCTAGATGTGTTGAGAGAAAACATAAGTTGGTACATCCTAGAGTGGATGATGACAACTTTGAGTATCCAACTGGTTCTGTGATTGTTGTTGGAACCTTACTTCAAAAATATCTAATAAGAAAGAATGGCTTTCCTGCATTTGAAGACTAAGAAAGACGCAAGAAGATTATACATTACTCACATTTGATTTTGGCAACCAATTATAAACTAGTTAGATATCAAGGGAGGCCTGCTAATAAAATGTTATGGACACTTTCAATGGATGATCATGAGAAAATCATAGATGCATTACAAAAAAGAGAGGATATAGATGGTACAATGGAGTAAATAAATACAGGTAAGTATATAGAGTTGTATATATATTTAATTGATAGTCTATATCTATAGTTAAAAAAATTAATCACATATACATGTCTATATATATGTTAGTCTTTAGTCATTTCCTAATTATAGTTTTAAATCATTTTTTGCTTTAGGTCTCCCAAAACTAGATGCATTACAAAAAAGAGAGGACATGCATATATATTACAATGGAATTCAAATCTAGAGACATAAAACTATATATAGTTCTAGATACTTTTAATTGATTGTCTCTTAGGACCCCTTAAGTCATCCTCTTATCTACCCTTAATCCATCCTCTTACATACCTTTAAGTCACTCTCTTAATGCCCCTTATGCCATTCTCTTAGGAGCCCTTAAGCCATCCTCTTATCTACCCTTAATCCATCCTCTTACATCTCCTTAAGTCACTCTCTTAATTTGTCACGTCTCATACATTGACTTATTTTGACCATTGACCTATTCTGATCATGACTTACTATGACCATTGACTTATTTTGATCGTGACTTATTTTGACTATTTGACTTAGTTTGACCATGACTTATTTAGATAATGTTTAATCATGACCTTATGAGATTTAATATATGAAGTATGATATGTGTTAAGAGCAATGCTTTAATAATTGTTTCTTTCAAGAATTATAAATGCATTCATATAAATGTTGAGTTAATTATTGTTCCTATGATGGTTACTGATACTCTTTTGTTTTGCATGCCTGAGTGCATCTGAATGGCAGGTGATCGAAGGCCAAGGAGATCGAAGGCCAAGAGTGTGATTGAGGAAAAGGAGGTTAGCTTCTCGACAGGGTAGAAGAGGAGAAAACTCTCGGTTATGCACACACCACTTACATCATGTAGCTGCATTAGATCATGTTCGTTTTTACAATGTGATTGCGTGAAATGATTAGCATAGCAAATTTGAAATAAGGTTAAATTAGATCATGAAAATTATATGGCTTATTCTATTTCCTTATTTCTCATTATAAATTTGAGTAAAAAGGGTTAAATCTATATTTTGATTAAAAGGAAAGTATTTAAAAAATTAAAACAAATTAAATAAAAATAAACATAAAATAAGTCTGTTTATTTAATAATTGCATAAAAGGGATATAAATAAAATTTGTTTAGGGACATATGGTTAATTTTCTTCCAAAAGAATTAAGAATGAACAGCCCGAGAAAGCATGGGGCTCTGGAAAAATTCTGTCTCAAAATCAACAATTGCTGGGTATGTGGCAAACCTTGTAAACTGCTGTCATCTGAGGATTTCATGCATGATCCTCGAAAGGAGGAAGGGGGATTTTTAAGAAAGAACATAGGACTTTGATTAAGATCATCATCATCCGAGAGCTGGGAAAAACAGAGTCAGAAGTATTGCTGAGCATCTGCACTGGAATACAACTGTGCCAGGTTCTTTTTGCTATGCCTTCCTTGAATTTTAATATCAAACTGCAGTAAAGAAATACTTTGTTCTCTGTTTAGAATACAATTTTCCAATTTGTTTTGAAAACTGGGTAACAATTTTCTGTTCTGTGTTGAAATTATAGAACACACTCCTTTTTTTTTCTCCATTAGGGTTTTCGCCCTGTTTCAAGTCTGCATTTTAATGAAGAAATCTCAAGTGTATTTGGAAATTTTATATATAATGTCTACATATCTGTTTTGAGATAATCCCGAATGCTGTTTACACTGGGCGAGTGTCTTTTGTTTTTTTTCTGAGTTTGAAATTGCTTTGGGAAATTATTTCCCCCTTGCCCTCCCCATGGGAAGGTCATGGACTGTGGAGGCTCGCGCCCTCCACAGGCCGCGGCCTGTGGAGGGAACGAGCCCTCACAGCCCGCCCCCTCCCCATGGGAGGGGCAAGGGCTTTTTCCTGAGCCCTTTTGGTCGCTCAATGCCAGTGAGGAAACCATGTTAAATACCCTGTTAATTATGCACGGCCAGTAAATTCACAAATCTGAAAACCAGAATTCCTTACTTCGAATTTGATACAGCTGAACATGAATTTCTAACATATATACATATAGAATTTCTTATTTCGAATTTGATACAGCTGAACATGAATTTCTAACATATATACATATAGAATTTCTTATTTCGAATTTGATACAGCTGAACATGAATTCCTACACATATATACATATAGAATTTCTTACTTCAAATTTGATACAGCTGAACATGAATTTCTACATATATATATATATATATATATAGTATATATATGTATGCATATACAAATGACTGCACATACATACATATATATATATATATATATATAGTATTAGATATATATACATATATAAATAGATATATATATATATATATATATATATATATATATATATATATATATATATATATGTATTCCCATATATATATATATATATAAATAGATACCTATATCAGATGCCAAATACAAATGAGACGTAAAACTCTTTTCCTGTAAAAAAAAGCAAAGATAAAAATCGCTTTTATAAATATCTTGAATTAAGCAAGACAGAAAATCATGAAAAGCCATATACCGTAAAGCGTAATGAATTCAGTTCTATAATTATCTTGAATCAAGCAAGGACAGAAAATCTTGAAAGCCATGTAACAAGTAAAGTATATGAATTTCGCTTCTTGAATTAAGTATATAACCTGAAAACAATAACAGAAGTGTTTTAGACACCATATAGACTGGAAAGTACCTTGAATACGTCAAAAAGAATACAACATGAAATGTGAAAGAAAGACTGTCTTCCAAACCTTAGAATTTTGAACAAAAAAACTGTATTGTATCAGTATATTATTATTTTACTATGTACCCTGTAATGAAATAGGGAATCAAAACTGTCAGTCATGAAAATGCATATGGAAAACTGATAACAATGTTCTTACCATCAAATAGTGCACTGAAAATTCTTTATCCAAATTAAAAAGGGAACACTTACCAAAGGATAAATGGCATCTTACAACTGAAATATAAGGAATGTACTCAAAATTCACTTCTTTTTTGATTAAAAGATGAAAGCCTGCTTTGAAAATGAATTAAGTTTCTGTTAAAGTATTATTTAACTGCATTATGGTAGCTTCCGGGACAGGGTGCCGAAGGTGGGCAAATAGAGACGGTAGTATTACCTCTTCTAATTCTACCATTTATTATTATTTTGCTTGGCCAAGCACTGTACCATTGAAATAGATGGATTGTTTATTTTAAAAAGCCTAGAAATTTATTTGAGTCTCTGCCACCTCCTGTTGCAAGAAATGTGTTTATTTCATGTTAGAAATGCATATAGGCAACAGGCACGCACCGAGAGTGCCCTCCTGTTTTACCGTATCGGGTTGCTAGGCTCCTTTATGCAGGGCCGGGGATTCCTTCGAGTTAGGAAGGGACCCGGGGAAGTCATGGACTTTGTGGTTGGGTGGAAAAGGCGCCTGAATCACATTCTTGGCCCCAGCTCGCAAGAAGACCAAGGTGTCACGGCGGTTGGTGGATCCAAGATTATTTGCTATTGATGTACTCATGTATCTTTCAGACTTGGCTTGTGAAGCCCGTTATTTATGTATATACATTTGAAATTCTTGTTGAAACTTGCAATGGAAGTATATTTGAATGTATTTAATGTATCATTGATTTTAAGAAGTTAAAGTTTTGTATCTTGGCGTAGAAAAGATGTTCTACTAGAAGGATTGATTCCTCCAAGTGAAGAGGAATATATGTATATGAGAAAATCTTTGAAATACTTATGCTTTGTTTCATTTGCAATGATGATATTATTTTATGAAATGCAATTCAAATTCTCTTTATTTTATTTGGAAGAATTATGAGAAATGTTGACTTTTCGGAAACTTATTTATAATGGTTTGAATAAATTTAGAATATTTTAATTTCCCTTATTGATGTGTTAAAAGGCTTTGGAAATTACTCTTAATTTTCCGAGTGTTACATCTTGGTATCAGAGCAGCATGGTTCAACTCTAGGACCTCTGCCTAACTACGTATGACGTTGTGTCTTAATCAGGGTAACCTAAAATGGAAAATAGAGTGTACCAACGAATTGGGAGATCTCGTGAAGGTCCCAATGATAAATTAGATCAGATTTTAGCCTTGCTGCAGAGCCAGGGGGCTAGAATTGAGGAATTAGAGCAAGGAAGGAAAGATGGCCATCAAGGATTAAACGCAAAAGAAACTGAAGGGGAAGCTAATATTGAACCACCTGGAAAGGAGGAAAAACTAAATAGGGTGGCTGAGGAGTTGGGAAAAGACCTAAAGAAGGTCGCTCCTCCGAAGTTTGATGGGAGAACCTTTGGAGATGGGGGAGAAGCCTGGGTTATAGAAATGGAAAGATATTTCGCCCTACGAAATCTATCGGATGAAACAAAAGCTGAATGGGGTTCATATCAGCTCACCGGTGAGGCTGCTACTTGGTGGGAAAATGAAAGGGCGGATAAGCAGTTTATGCATGGAAAGGTAACATGGGATAAGTTCCTACAACTATTTAGGAAGAGGTGGTTACCCCAATCTCATTTTGATAAGAAGATGACAGAATTCCAGATGCTTGTACAGGGTGGCATGACCGTAACTCAATATTGGGAGAAATTCTCTCACTTGCTTAAGTACGCACCCCAATACCAGCATGATGAGAGATTTCGAGTCCGAAAATTTATCTTGGGGCTTAGACCTCAAATTGGAAATGAAATAGATCTGCACAATCCAGCCACCATGGATGAAGTTTTTGATTTAGCAATCAAACAGGAACACAAATTGCAACAAGCTGCTAATTATAGGAAGAGCAGGGAAGCCAAGTATGGCAACAAGAAATTCCAAGGAAATCCCAATCAGGGTGGTCCGAGTAAACAGGACAGTCAAGGGAATGAAAACAGACAAATCAGAAATTTGAAGAGAGATGGTAGTCCTCAGGACCGCAATGAAGGAAGCAGAAACAATAACAACAAGAAGGGCAACTACAATAAGAGGAATGATAACAACAGGAGAGATTTTTCTGACAAACCTAAGGCACCTCGTGGAGGATGTTATACTTGTGGTGGCGAGCATTACGCCAGTGTGTGCCCTCAGAGAAATAACAAGCAAAGTAACAGAAACCAGCATCATATTCATGCAGCGGTTAACAATCGCCAGGCCGATTATCAAGCAACTCCCATCCAGTTATCGGGTAAATTATTTGGATGCCCTGTTTCTGTTCTGATTGATACAGGTGCTACTGATAGTTTCATAGACCCTCATGTTTTGACTAAAATATCAGTTAGACCAAGTTTTATGGCAAATTCTTGGAAAGTTCAGTATGGAAACCGGGTAGAGAAGAGGGTAGAGCAATGCATGTATTTCAGCAAACTTGAACTCCCTAACCTTCAGACGCAGGTGAACTTGTATGTTGCACCATTAGGGTCTTACGATGTGATATTAGGGATAAATTGGCCCTCTGAACATAAAGCCCTTGTAGATTGTGAAGAGAAGTCAATCAAGTGTTTCGATGACCGAGGAAAACAAGTGAAGCTTTGTGGCATTAAAAAGCCATTAGAGCTTAGGCAAGTATCTGCCATGCAGTTGAAAAAGGCAAGTCGGAAGGGATGCTCAATCTTTGCAATAAAAGTCAAGGACCTTGATGAGAAAGAATCAATTAATGATCATCCCATTCTGAAGGAATTCGAGGATGTTTTCCCTACAGAATTGACTGAGCTCCCGCCTAAGCGTGTGTTTGATTTCTCTATTGATCTGATTCCAGGAGCAGAACCTCAGTCTAAGGCCCCTTACAGGATGAATACAACAGAATTATTTGAGCTCAAGGCTCAACTAGAGGAATTACTGAAGCAAGGTCTTATTAGGCCAAGCGTGTCACCTTGGGGAGCACCCGTCATCTTCGTGAAAAATAAGGATGGTACCTTAAGGTTGTGCATTGATTATAGAATGCTTAACAAGGTTACTATCAAAAATAAATATATGCTTCCTCGCATCGATGATTTATTTGATCAGTTGAAAGATGCCAAGGTATTCTCAAAAATTGATTTAAGATCAGGATACCACCAGTTGAGACTGAAGGAAGAAGACATTCACAAAACTGCTTTCAGAACCAGGTATGGTCACTATGAGTTTACTGTGCTACCTTTTGGGCTAAGTAATGCTCCTGCAGCTTTCATGAACCTGATGAATAGTGTCTTCCGAGATTGCTTGGATAATTTTGTCCTAATTTTTCTTGACGATATTTTAATCTATTCTAAGTCAGAGGAAGAACATGAGAAGCATTTGAGGATTGTGTTGCAGCGTCTAAGGGAACATAAGCTGTATGGAAAAATGTCTAAGTGTACCTTCTTCCAATCTGAAGTGCATTATTTAGGTCATGTGATCTCAGCAGAAGGGGTAAGAGTAGATCCGGAGAAGATTAAGGCAATTATGGATTGGCCAGCCCCGCAAAATGTCTTTGAAGTTCGAAGTTTCATGGGACTTGCAGGATACTATAGGAAATTTGTCCAAGGGTTCTCGACAATCGCAGCTCCCATCACTACACTATAGAAGAAGGAAAAGAAGTTTGAATGGAGTGACAAATGCGAGAAAGCCTTTCAGCTGCTGAAGGAGAAACTCACTACCGCACCCATCCTAGTTGTGCCAGATCCGAATGGCCATTTCACAGTTATTACTGATGCATCAGGAGAAGGGGTAGGTGCAGTTCTTATGCAAGAAGGACAAGTGGTAGCTTATGAGTCAAGGAAGTTAAAACAACATGAATTAAACTATGCGCCACATGACTTAGAATTGGCAGCCATAGTCCATGCTTTACAAATGTGGAGGCATTATCTCTTGGGAAAGCCTTTCGAACTTAAGACAGACCATGCAGGATTGAGATACATCTTCACTCAACCTAATCTCAATGCCCGACAAAGGCGATGGCTGGAATTCCTGAGTGAGTATGATTTTGGGATTGAATATATTAAAGGTAAAGAAAACAGAGTGGCTGACGCCCTGAGTAGAAGGAGACACCTTGCAGCCATTGTTACCATAAAATCAAATTTCAGGCAACAAGTAGTGCAATCCTCCTTTGGGGACGAACACTATGAAAGGGTGAAACAAGCCCTTAGGGTAAATCCCTCCGACCGTCGATATGAAGGCTATATGTTAGAATCAGATGGACTTTTGAGGTACCAGGGACGAATGTACATTCCTAGTTCTGCAAACTTGAGAGAGTTGGTGCTAGAAGAATTCCACAATGCACCATACTCAGGACATCCTGGTATTACAAAAATGATGGAAGGACTTAGGCCATTGTACTTCTGGCCAGGACTTAAAAAGGATATTACGTCCCATGTAGCACGATGCTTAGAGTGCCAGCAAGTCAAAGCGGAGCATGTACATCCGGCAGGACTCTTATATCCTCACAGGGTGCCAGAGTATAAATGGCAGGTTATCACTATGGATTTTATACAAGGGCTACCAATGTCTAAAAACCGACATGATACCATCTTGGTTGTAGTAGATAAATTGACAAAGGTTGCCCATTTCATTCCAGGAAATCTCAAGGATGGATCAATGGTTTTAGCAAGAAAATTTGTCCAAGAAATCTTTCGGTTGCATGGAGTGCCAGAGACGATCATCTCAGATCGAGACACTCGAATGACTTCTAGGTTCTGGATTACATTAAACTCTTCCCTAGGAACTAAATTAAATTTTAGTTCCGCATATCACCCTCAGACCGATGGTCAGACAGAAAGGGTGAACCAGGTAGTAGAAGATCTCCTCCGCATGTACTGTATGGAGCAGCAATATAAGTGGGAGGAGTATTTTCCTTTGGTGGAGTTTTCTTACAACAACTCCTACCATGCTTCTTTGGGCATGGCACCTTTTGAAGCCCTTTACGGACGTAAATGTCAGACACCCATTAGTTGGGATAGAGTAGAAGACAGGGTGGTGATTGGCCCTGAGATGCTTAGAGAAATGGAAGATCAAATGAAAATCATTAAGGAAAAGTTGAAGCAGGCTGCGGATAGACAGAAAAGCCTAGCAGATAAGAACCGAAGTTTTAGACAATTCTCTGCAGGAGATAAGGTCTTTTTAAGAGTTCGGCCGCATAAGAGTTCAATCTCTTTTGGCAAGAACTCTAAGTTGGCTCCTAGATTTGTTGGCCCTTTTGATGTTTTGGAGGTGGTGAATCCAGTTGCTTACAGGCTTGCTCTGCCACCAGCCCTATCCCGGATACATAATGTGTTTCATGTTTCAGTACTTAAGCCATACCATCCAGATATTGCTCATATCCTTGATTGGCGTGCATTGCAGGTCCAGGACCCAGGGGTGATACAGGTGGAACCCGTCAGGATTCTGGAAGAGCGCAACGTTAAGTTGCGTAATAGAGACATTATGCAATACAGGGTCCAGTGGGACCAGTATTCGGTAGATAATGCCACCTGGGAGAATGCAGAGGACATAGACAGACTTTTTCCTCATTTGAGACCTTAGTATATATATATAATTTCTTTTACAGAGACTTACGAAGTACTGATATCCCCATTTTGCTGTGTAATTTGCTTTTAGACATCGAGACGATGTCTCTTCTCAAGGGGGGAAGGATGTCACGTCTCATACATTGACTTATTTTGACCATTGACCTATTCTGATCATGACTTACTATGACCATTGACTTATTTTGATCGTGACTTATTTTGACTATTTGACTTAGTTTGACCATGACTTATTTAGATAATGTTTAATCATGACCTTATGATATTTAATATATGAAGTATGATATGTGTTAAGAGCAATGCTTTAATAATTGTTTCTTTCAAGAATTATAAATGCATTCATATAAATGTTGAGTTAATTATTGTTCCTATGATGGTTACTGATACTCTTTTGTTTTGCATGCCTGAGTGCATCTGAATGGTAGGTGATCGAAGGCCAAGGAGATCGAAGGCCAAGAGTGTGATTGAGGAAAAGGAGGTTAGCTTCTCGACAGGGTAGAAGAGGAGAAAACTCTCGGTTATGCACACACCACTTACATCATGTAGCTGCATTAGATCATGTTCATTTTTACAATGTGATGGCGTGAAATGATTAGCATAGCGAATTTGAAATATGGTTAAATTAGATCATGAAATTATATGGCTTATTCTATTTCCTTATTTCTCATTATAAATTTGAGCAAAAAGGGTTAAATCTATATTTTGATTAAAAGAAATGTATTTAAAAATTAAAACAAATTAAATAAAAGAATAAACATAAAATAAATCTGTTTTGCATAAATGAATTTTTTTAATAATTGCATAAAAGGGATATAAATACAATCTGTTTAGGGATATATGGTCAATTTTCTTCCAAAAGAATTAAGAATGAACAGCCCGAGAAAGCATTGGGCTCTGGAAAATTTTGTCTCAAAACCAACAATTTGCTGGGTATGTGGCAATCCTTGTAAACTGCTGTCATCTGAGAATTTTATGCATGATCCTCGAAAGGAGGAAGAGGGCTTTTTAAGAAAGAACATAGGACTTTGATTAATATCATCATCATCCGAGAGCTGGGGAACAGAGAGAGAGGTATTGCTGAGCATCTGCACTGGAAGACAACTGTGCCAGGTTCTTTTTGCTATGCCTTCTTTGAATTTTTAATATCAAAACTGCAGTAAAGAAATATTTTGTTCTTTGTTTAGAATACAATTTTCCAATTTTGTTTTGAAAACTGGGTAACAGCTTTCTGTTCTGTGTTGAAATTATAGAACACATTCCTTCTTCTCCATTAGGGTTTTCGTCCTATTGCAAGTCTGCATTTTAATGAAGAAATCTCAAGTGTATTTGCAATTTTATATATATAATGTCTGCATATCTGTTTTGAGACAAATCCGAATGCTGTTTATACTGGGCGAATGTCTTTCTTTTTTTTCTGAGTTTGAAATTGCTTTGGGAATTTATTTCCCCCTGCCCTCCCCATGGGAAGGTCGTGGACTGTGGAGGCTCGCGCCCTCCACAGGCCGCGGCCTGTGGAGGGCACGAGCCCTCACAGCCCGCCCCCTCCCCATGGGAGGGGCAAGGGATTTTTCCTAAGCCCTTTTGGTCGCTCAATGCCAGTAAGGAAACCATGTTAAATACCCTGTTAATTATGCACGGCTAGTGAATTCACAAATCTGAAAACCAGAATTCCTTACTTCGAATTTGATACAGCTGAACATGAATTTCTAACATATATACATATAGAATTTCTTATTTCGAATTTGATACAGCTGAACATGAATTTCTACACATATATACATATAGAATTTCTTACTTCAAATTTGATACAGCTGAACATGAATTTCTACATATATATATATATA
>VDFB02287436.1:0-13082 GCA_007258455.2 Sequoia sempervirens
TATCTTGAATCTGAAGCAAGGACAGGAAAATCTTGAAAAGCCATGTAACAGAAAGTATATGAATTCTGTTCTTTGAATTGCTATAACCTGAAAACAATAACAGAAGTGTTTTAGACACCATATAGACTGGAAAGTACCTTGAATACGTCAAAAAGAATACAACATGAAATGTGAAAGAAAGACTGTCTTCCAAACCTTAGAATTTTGAACAAAAAAACTGTATTGTATCAGTATATTATTATTTTACTCTGTACCCTGTAATGAAATAGGGAATCAAAACTGTCAGTCATGAAAATGCATATGGAAAACTGATAACAATGTTCTTACCATCAAATAGTGCACTGAAAATTCTTTATCCAAATTAAAAAGGGAACACTTACCAAAGGATAAATGGCATCTTACAACTGAAATATAAGGAATGTACTCAAAATTCACTTCTTTTTTTGATTAAAAGATGAAAGCCTGTTTTGAAAATGAATTAAGTTTCTGTTAAAGTATTATTTAACTGCATTATGGTAGCTTCCGGGACAGGGTGCCGAAGGTGGGCAAACAGAGACGGTAGTATTACCTCTTCTAATTCTACCATTTATTATTATTTTGCTTGGCCAAGCACTGTACCATTGAAATAGATGGATTGTTTATTTTAAAAAGCCTAGAAATTTATTTGAGTCTCTGCCACCTCCTGTTGCAAGAAATGTGTTTATTTCATGTTAGAAATGCATATAGGCAACAGGCACGCACCGAGAGTGCCCTCCTGTTTTACCGTATCGGGTTGCTAGGCTCCTTTATGCAGGGCCGGGGATTCCTTCGAGTTAGGAAGGGACCCGGGGAAGTCATGGACTTTGTGGTTGGGTGGAAAAGGCGCCTGAATCACATTCTTGGCCCCAGCTCGCAAGAAGACCAAGGTGTCACGGCGGCTGGTGGATCCAAGATTATTTGCTATTGATGTACTCATGTATCTTTCAGACTTGGCTTGTGAAGCCCGTTATTTATGTATATACATTTTGAAATTCTTGTTGAAACTTGCAATGGAAGTATATTTGAATGTATTTAATGTATCATTGATTTTAAGAAGTTAAAGTTTTGTATCTTGGCGTAGAAAAGATGTTCTACTAGAAGGATTGATTCCTCCAAGTGAAGAGGAATATATGTATATGAGAAAATCTTTGAAATACTTATGCTTTGTTTCATTTGCAATGATGATATTATTTTATGAAATGCAATTCAAATTCTCTTTATTTTATTTGGAAGAATTATGAGAAATGTTGACTTTTCGGAAACTTATTTATAATGGTTTGAATAAATTTAGAATATTTTAATTTCCCTTATTGATGTGTTAAAAGGCTTTGGAAATTACTCTTAATTTTCCGAGTGTTACATCTTGGTATCAGAGCAGCATGGTTCAACTCTAGGACCTCTGCCTAACTACGTATGACGTTGTGTCTTAATCAGGGTAACCTAAAATGGAAAATAGAGTGTACCAACGAATTGGGAGATCTCGTGAAGGTCCCAATGATAAATTAGATCAGATTTTAGCCTTGCTGCAGAGCCAGGGGGCTAGAATTGAGGAATTAGAGCAAGGAAGGAAAGATGGCCATCAAGGATTAAACGCAAAAGAAACTGAAGGGGAAGCTAATATTGAACCACCTGGAAAGGAGGAAAAACTAAATAGGGTGGCTGAGGAGTTGGGAAAAGACCTAAAGAAGGTCGCTCCTCCGAAGTTTGATGGGAGAACCTTTGGAGATGGGGGAGAAGCCTGGGTTATAGAAATGGAAAGATATTTCGCCCTACGAAATCTATCGGATGAAACAAAAGCTGAATGGGGTTCATATCAGCTCACCGGTGAGGCTGCTACTTGGTGGGAAAATGAAAGGGCGGATAAGCAGTTTATGCATGGAAAGGTAACATGGGATAAGTTCCTACAACTATTTAGGAAGAGGTGGTTACCCCAATCTCATTTTGATAAGAAGATGACAGAATTCCAGATGCTTGTACAGGGTGGCATGACCGTAACTCAATATTGGGAGAAATTCTCTCACTTGCTTAAGTACGCACCCCAATACCAGCATGATGAGAGATTTCGAGTCCGAAAATTTATCTTGGGGCTTAGACCTCAAATTGGAAATGAAATAGATCTGCACAATCCAGCCACCATGGATGAAGTTTTTGATTTAGCAATCAAACAGGAACACAAATTGCAACAAGCTGCTAACTATAGGAAGAGCAGGGAAGCCAAGTATGGCAACAAGAAATTCCAAGGAAATCGCAATCAGGGTGGTCCGAGTAAACAGGACAGTCAAGGGAATGAAAACAGACAAATCAGAAATTTGAAGAGAGATGGTAGTCCTCAAGACCGCAATGAAGGAAGCAGGAACAATAACAACAAGAAGGGCAACTACAATAAGAGGAATGATAACAATAGGAGAGATTTTTCTGACAAACCTAAGGCACCTCGTGGAGGATGTTATACTTGTGGTGGCGAGCATTACGCCAGTGTGTGCCCTCAGAGAAATAACAAGCAAAGTAACAGAAACCAGCATCATATTCATGCAGCGGTTAACAATCGCCAGGCCGATTATCAAGCAACTCCCATCCAGTTATCGGGTAAATTATTTGGATGCCCTGTTTCTGTTCTGATTGATACAGGTGCTACTGATAGTTTCATAGACCCTCATGTTTTGACTAAAATATCAGTTAGACCAAGTTTTATGGCAAATTCTTGGAAAGTTCAGTATGGAAACCGGGTAGAGAAGAGGGTAGAGCAATGCATGTATTTCAGCAAACTTGAACTCCCTAACCTTCAGACGCAGGTGAACTTGTATGTTGCACCATTAGGGTCTTACGATGTGATATTAGGGATAAATTGGCCCTCTGAACATAAAGCCCTTGTAGATTGTGAAGAGAAGTCAATCAAGTGTTTCGATGACCGAGGAAAACAAGTGAAGCTTTGTGGCATTAAAAAGCCATTAGAGCTTAGGCAAGTATCTGCCATGCAGTTGAAAAAGGCAAGTCGGAAGGGATGCTCAATCTTTGCAATAAAAGTCAAGGACCTTGATGAGAAAGAATCAATTAATGATCATCCCATTCTGAAGGAATTCGAGGATGTTTTCCCTACAGAATTGACTGAGCTCCCGCCTAAGCGTGTGTTTGATTTCTCTATTGATCTGATTCCAGGAGCAGAACCTCAGTCTAAGGCCCCTTACAGGATGAATACAACAGAATTATTTGAGCTCAAGGCTCAACTAGAGGAATTACTGAAGCAAGGTCTTATTAGGCCAAGCGTGTCACCTTGGGGAGCACCCGTCATCTTCGTGAAAAATAAGGATGGTACCTTAAGGTTGTGCATTGATTATAGAATGCTTAACAAGGTTACTATCAAAAATAAATATATGCTTCCTCGCATCGATGATTTATTTGATCAGTTGAAAGATGCCAAGGTATTCTCAAAAATTGATTTAAGATCAGGATACCACCAGTTGAGACTGAAGGAAGAAGACATTCACAAAACTGCTTTCAGAACCAGGTATGGTCACTATGAGTTTACTGTGCTACCTTTTGGGCTAAGTAATGCTCCTGCAGCTTTCATGAACCTGATGAATAGTGTCTTCCGAGATTGTTTGGATAATTTTGTCCTAATTTTTCTTGACGATATTTTAATCTATTCTAAGTCAGAGGAAGAACATGAGAAGCATTTGAGGATTGTGTTGCAGCGTCTAAGGGAACATAAGCTGTATGGAAAAATGTCTAAGTGTACCTTCTTCCAATCCGAAGTGCATTATTTAGGTCATGTGATCTCAGCAGAAGGGGTAAGAGTGGATCCGGAGAAGATTAAGGCAATTATGGATTGGCCGGCCCCGCAAAATGTCTCTGAAGTTCGAAGTTTCATGGGACTTGCAGGATACTATAGGAAATTTGTCCAAGGGTTCTCGACAATCACAGCTCCCATCACTGCACTACAGAAGAAGGAAAAGAAGTTTGAATGGAGCGATAAATGCGAGAAAGCTTTTCAGCTGCTAAAGGAGAAACTCACTACCACACCCATCCTAGTTGTGCCAGATCCGAATGGCCATTTCACAGTTATTACTGATGCATCAGGAGAAGGGGTAGGTGCAGTTCTTATGCAAGAAGGACAAGTGGTAGCTTATGAGTCAAGGAAGTTAAAACAACATGAATTAAACTATGCGCCACATGACTTAGAATTGGCAGCCATAGTCCATGCTTTACAAATGTGGAGGCATTATCTCTTGGGAAAGCCTTTCGAACTTAAGACAGACCATGCAGGATTGAGATACATCTTCACTCAACCTAATCTCAATGCCCGACAAAGGCGATGGCTGGAATTCCTGAGTGAGTATGATTTTGGGATTGAATATATTAAAGGTAAAGAAAACAGAGTGGCTGACGCCCTGAGTAGAAGGAGACACCTTGCAGCTATGGTTACCATAAAATCAGATTTCAGGCAACAAGTAGTGCAATCCTCCTTTGGGGACGAACACTATGAAAGGGTGAAACAAGCCCTTAGGATAAATCCCTCCGACCGTCGATATGAAGGCTATATGTTAGAATCAGATGGACTTTTGAGGTACCAGGGACGAATGTACATTCCTAGTTCTGCAAACTTGAGAGAGTTGGTGCTAGAAGAATTCCACAATGCACCATACTCAGGACATCCTGGTATTACAAAAATGATGGAAGGACTTAGGCCATTGTACTTCTGGCCAGGACTTAAAAAGGATATTACGTCCCATGTAGCACGATGCTTAGAGTGCCAACAAGTCAAAGCGGAGCATGTACATCCGACAAGACTCTTATATCCTCACAGGGTGCCAGAGTATAAATGGCAGGTTATCACTATGGATTTTATACAAGGGCTACCAATGTCTAAAAACCGACATGATACCATCTTGGTTGTAGTAGATAAATTGACAAAGGTTGCCCATTTCATTCCAGGAAATCTCAAGGATGGATCAATGGTTTTAGCAAGAAAATTTGTCCAAGAAATCTTTCGGTTGCATGGAGTGCCAGAGACGATCATCTCAGATCGAGACACTCGAATGACTTCTAGGTTCTGGATTACATTAAACTCTTCCCTAGGAACTAAATTAAATTTTAGTTCCGCATATCACCCTCAGACCGATGGTCAGACAGAAAGGGTGAACCAGGTAGTAGAAGATCTCCTCCGCATGTACTGTATGGAGCAGCAATATAAGTGGGAGGAGTATTTTCCTTTGGTGGAGTTTTCTTACAACAACTCCTACCATGCTTCTTTGGGCATGGCACCTTTTGAAGCCCTTTACGGACGTAAATGTCAGACACCCATTAGTTGGGATAGAGTAGAAGACAGGGTGGTGATTGGCCCTGAGATGCTTAGAGAAATGGAAGATCAAATGAAAATCATTAAGGAAAAGTTGAAGCAGGCTGCGGATAGACAGAAAAGCCTAGCAGATAAGAACCGAAGTTTTAGACAATTCTCTGCAGGAGATAAGGTCTTTTTAAGAGTTCGACCGCATAAGAGTTCAATCTCTTTTGGCAAAAACTCTAAGTTGGCTCCTAGATTTGTTGGCCCTTTTGATGTTTTGGAGGTGGTGAATCCAGTTGCTTACAGGCTTGCTCTGCCACCAGCCCTATCCCGGATACATAATGTGTTTCATGTTTCAGTACTCAAGCCATACCATCCAGATATTGCTCATATCCTTGATTGGCGTGCATTGCAGGTCCAGGACCCAGGGGTGATACAGGTGGAACCCGTCAGGATTCTGGAAGAGCGCAACGTTAAGTTGCGTAATAGAGACATTATGCAATACAGGGTCCAGTGGGACCAGTATTCGGTAGATAATGCCACCTGGGAGAATGCAGAGGACATAGACAAACTTTTTCCTCATTTGAGACCTTAGTATATATATATATAATTTCTTTTACAGAGACTTACGAAGTACTGATATCCTCATTTTGCTGTGTAATTTTCTTTTAGACATCGAGACGATGTCTCTTCTCAAGGGGGGAAGGATGTCACGTCTCATACATTGACTTATTTTGACCATTGACCTATTCTGATCATGACTTACTATGACCATTGACTTATTTTGATCGTGACTTATTTTGACTATTTGACTTAGTTTGACCATGACTTATTTAGATAATGTTTAATCATGACCTTATGAGATTTAATATATGAAGTATGATATGTGTTAAGAGCAATGCTTTAATAATTGTTTCTTTCAAGAATTATAAATGCATTCATATAAATGTTGAGTTAATTATTGTTCCTATGATGGTTACTGATACTCTTTTGTTTTGCATGCCTGAGTGCATCTGAATGGCAGGTGATCGAAGGCCAAGGAGATCGAAGGCCAAGAGTGTGATTGAGGAAAAGGAGGTTAGCTTCTCGACAGGGTAGAAGAGGAGAAAACTCTCGGTTATGCACACACCACTTACATCATGTAGCTGCATTAGATCATGTTCGTTTTTACAATGTGATTGCGTGAAATGATTAGCATAGCAAATTTGAAATAAGGTTAAATTAGATCATGAAAATTATATGGCTTATTCTATTTCCTTATTTCTCATTATAAATTTGAGTAAAAAGGGTTAAATCTATATTTTGATTAAAAGAAAAGTATTTAAAAAATTAAAACAAATTAAATAAAAATAAACATAAAATAAGTCTGTTTATTTAATAATTGCATAAAAGGGATATAAATAAAATTTGTTTAGGGACATATGGTTAATTTTCTTCCAAAAGAATTAAGAATGAACAGCCCGAGAAAGCATGGGGCTCTGGAAAAATTCTGTCTCAAAATCAACAATTTGCTGGGTATGTGGCAAACCTTGTAAACTGCTGTCATCTGAGGATTTCATGCATGATCCTCGAAAGGAGGAAGAGAGCTTTTTAAGAAAGAACATAGGACTTTGATTAAGATCATCATCATCTGAGAGCTGGGAAAAAACAGAGTCAGAAGTATTGCTGAGCATCTGCACTGGAATACAACTGTGCCAGGTTCTTTTTGCTATGCCTTCCTTGAATTTTAATATCAAAACTGCAGTAAAGAAATACTTTGTTCTCTGTTTAGAATACAATTTTCCAATTTGTTTTGAAAACTGGGTAACAGTTTTCTGTTCTGTGTTGAAATTATAGAACACACTCCTTTTTTTTTTCTCCATTAGGGTTTTCGCCCTGTTTCAAGTCTGCATTTTAATGAAGAAATCTCAAGTGTATTTGGAAATTATATATATAATGTCTACATATCTGTTTTGAGATAATCCCGAATGTTGTTTACACTGGGCGAGTGTCTTATTTTTTTTTTCTGAGTTTGAAATTGCTTTGGGAAATTATTTCCCCCTTGCCCTCCCCATGGGAAGGTCATGGACTGTGGAGGCTCGCGCCCTCCACAGGCCACGGCCTGTGGAGGGCACGAGCCCTCACAGCCCGCCCCCTCCCCATGGGAGGGGCAAGGGCTTTTTCCTGAGCCCTTTTGGTCGCTCAATGCCAGTGAGGAAACCATGTTAAATACCCTGTTAATTATGCACGGCCAGTAAATTCACAAATCTGAAAACCAGAATTCCTTACTTCGAATTTGATACAGCTGAACATGAATTTCTAACATATATACATATAGAATTTCTTATTTCGAATTTGATACAGCTGAACATGAATTTCTAACATATATACATATAGAATTTCTTATTTCGAATTTGATACAGCTGAACATGAATTTCTACACATATATACATATAGAATTTCTTACTTCAAATTTGATACAGCTGAACATGAATTTCTACATATATATATATATATATATATATGTATGCATATACAAAATGACTGCACATACATACATATATATATATATATGTATTCCTATATATATATATATAAATAGATACCCATGCATTGTATGCCAAATACAAATTGAGACAGAAAACTCTTTCCCAGAAAAGCAGTATAAAATCTGTTTTATAAATATCTTGAATCTGAAGCAAGGACAGGAAAATCTTGAAAAGCCATATAACAGAAAGCAGAATGAATTCAGTTCTATAATTATCTTGAATCTGAAGCAAGGACAGGAAAATCTTGAAAAGCCATGTAACAGAAAGTATATGAATTCTGTTCTTTGAATTGCTATAACCTGAAAACAATAACAGAAGTGTTTTAGACACCATATAGACTAGAAAGTACCTTGAATACGTCAAAAAGAATACAACATGAAATGTGAAAGAAAGACTGTCTTCCAAACCTTAGAATTTTGAACAAAAAAACTGTATTGTATCAGTATATTATTATTTTACTCTGTACCCTGTAATGAAATAGGGAATCAAAACTGTCAGTCATGAAAATGCATATGGAAAACTGATAACAATGTTCTTACCATCAAATAGTGCACTGAAAATTCTTTATCCAAATTAAAAAGGGAACACTTACCAAAGGATAAATGGCATCTTACAACTGAAATATAAGGAATGTACTCAAAATTCACTTCTTTTTTTGATTAAAAGATGAAAGCCTGTTTTGAAAATGAATTAAGTTTCTGTTAAAGTATTATTTAACTGCATTATGGTAGCTTCCGAGACAGGGTGCCGAAGGTGGGCAAACAGAGACGGTAGTATTACCTCTTCTAATTCTACCATTTATTATTATTTTGCTTGGCCAAGCACCTACCATTGAAATAGATGATTGCTTATTTCAAAAGCCTTAAAATTTATTTGAGTCTCGGCCAATTCCCAAGGTAAGAAAATGTGCTTATTTCTATGTTAGAAATGCATATAGGCATCGCACGCACTGGTGCCTCCTCCTGTTTTTAACAGATTCCAAGCGGTTAGCTCCTTTTATGTACGGATTCTCTTCAGTTAGGAAGTGTAATCTCGGGAAGTCGTAAGTGGACTTCTGCTGGGTGGAAAAGCATGCCGACCACATGGGTCTCCAAATTTCGCAAGAAGACTGCGTGTCACTCTGCCAAGTTATGGATCCAAGATTATTTCATATTGATGTACTCATGTATTCTTTCAGACTCGCCTTTGTGAAGCCCGTAAGTATTTGCATATACATTCTTTGAAATTCCTTGTTGAAACTCTTGCAAATGGTGCTACCTTGAAATGCATTTAATGTATCATTGATTTTAGCTAGTTAAAAGTTTTGTATCTCAGCCAGAGGGAGCGATGTTCTAATAGAAGGATTGATTCCTCCAAGTGAAGAGGAATATATGTATATGAGAAAATATTTGAAATACTTATACTTTGTTTCATTTGCAATGATGATATTATTTTATGAAATGCAATTCAAATTCTCTTTATTTTATTTGGAAGAATTATGAGAAATGTTGACTTTTCGGAAACTTATTTATAATGGTTTGAATAAATTTAGAATATTTTAATTTCCCTTATTGATGTGTTAAAAGGCTTTGGAAATTACTCTTAATTTTCTGAGTGTTACATAATTCCCCTTAAGCCATCCTCTTAGGACCTGTTAAGCCATATCCTCTTATCTACCCTTAATCCATCATATTGCATCCCTTTAAGTCACTCTCTTAACTCCTCTTAGGTCATCCTCTTAGTACCCCTTAATCCATATCCTCGCATATCTACCCTTAATCCATCCTCTTGCATCCCCTTAAGTAACTCTCTCAACTCCCCTTAAGCCGTCCTCTTAGGACCCCTTAATCCATATCCTCGTATCTACCCTTAATCTATCCTTTTGCATCCCCTTAAGTCACTCTCTTAATTCCACTTAATACATTATCTTAGGACCCCTTAAGCCATCCTCTTATCTACCCTTAATCCATCCTCTTGCATCCCCTTAAGTCACTCTCTTAATTCCCCTTAAGCAATCCTCTTAGGACTCATTAAGACATATCCTCTTATCTACCCTTAATCCATCATATTTCACCCCTTTAAGTCACTCTCTTAACTACCCTTAAGTCATCCTCTTAGTACCCTTTAATCCATATCCTCGTATATCTACCCTTAAACCATCCTCTTACATCCCCTAGGATTTAAGTCCTAGGGTTAATGGCTTAGGATTCATCTCCTAGGCTTTAGGTCCTAGGGTTAAGGGTTTAAGATTCATATCCTAGGGTTGATGAGATGCTTAGAATAGCAAATCTATATGGTTTAAGGGTTTACAGTTCATATCCTAGGCTTCAAGTCCTAGGGTTAAGGGTTTAAGATTCATATCCCAGGGTTCATAAGATTCTTAGAATAACAGATCTATATGGGTTGAGGGTTTACAGTTCATATCCTAGGCTTTAGGTCCTAGGGTTAAGGGTTTATGATTCGTATCCTAGGGTTCATGAGAGGCTTAAAATAACAAATCTATATGGGTTAAGGGTTTATGGTTCATCTCCTAAGCTTTAGGTCCTAGGGTTTAGGGTTTAGGATTCATGTCATAGGGTTCATGAGATGCTTAGAATAACAAATCTATATGGGTTAAGGGTTTACAGTTCATCTCCTAGGTTTCAAGTCATAGGGTTAAGGGTTTAAGATTCATATCCTAGGGTTCATGATATTCTTAGAATAAAAAATTTATACGAGTTAAGGGTTTAGGGTTCATTTCTTAACTCCCCTTAAGCCATCCTCTTAGGAACCTTAAGTCATATCCTCTTACATCCCCTTAATCCACCCTCTTGCATCCCTTTAAGTCATTCTCTTAACTCCCCTTAAGACATTCTCTTAGGACCCTTTAAGCCATATCCTCTTAGGTCCCCTTAATCCATCCTATGGAAAACATCACTTGAATTTGTAAGGAATTTATAAGATCCAATTTTTTAACTTTTAGAATGTATTGTTCTTTTCTTGCATGAATTATTTAGTTAAATGACTCATAGAAAATATAGTTACTTACATTAATTATTTTTGTACATTCTCATCATGTCGATCTACCATGTGATTGTCATTGTAAAAAAAATTCATCATATAGATTATGTAAATATCAATTTGTGGTCTTGAGCTAAATGTTGATAAGCTTTAATTGTATTTATATGCACATATGTTTCATCATGTTATATCATTGTATTAAACATCAATATACATTTATATGTTTGTTCGATGTATGAACTTCAATGAACTTATTAATCATTTTTTATATCTTGTTACAATTTTATCTTATACAAATCGTGTCTTAT
Organism: Sequoia sempervirens; assembly: GCA_007258455.2. Taxonomy (NCBI): domain Eukaryota; kingdom Viridiplantae; phylum Streptophyta; class Pinopsida; order Cupressales; family Cupressaceae; genus Sequoia; species Sequoia sempervirens. The sequence continues at coordinate 11,115 of VDFB02287436.1, forward strand.
ATTTACCACATTTTATATAATTTTTCAATTGTATCTTATACATTTTATACATGTCAAGTATAGATTTTTGTTTAGTGATGAATATTTTCTAGAATTGGAAAGTAGTTAAAATTACATGCCCTTAATTTATTATGAATATGATCTAAAATATTTAAGGAATGTATTAATTTGTCACCTAACCATGTGATTTTATTGAAATTTGAATGTTAATAATTTTAAGACATCTAAACTTAATTCAACAATGACATGTAAATATATATGCAATTTGATTCTAGATAAAAAATTATAGTGCATATTAAACTTGAAAATGAGATATAATATATATACATGCGAGTGCATATAATCATCATAATGAACAAGACACGATCATAATTGAGTGCATATAATCATCATATTAAAGTCAGTTGATATAAATAAACACAAACACTCATATTAATTGATATAATGTATGCGAAATGGTCCATGAAATAACATGTTCAAAATGTATATGTCAAGTCCAACACATATATAAATAAAACTATTTATAGCTGGTAAAATAAAACCATCTAACTATTAGGATAATTGGTCAAATCAAGTCCCCTCTTTGCTCCACATGGACTAGATGTACCCATATCATGCTATAGAAGAGTAAAAGAAACTTAAAATTAGATAAAGTTAAAGAAATTTGATTTAATTTAGCATAACTGGTATTCAAATAAAGCAAACAATCTAGGTTAGAAAATATAAACTTGATAAAAATAAATTTAATTAAATATCTAGTAAATATAGTAAAAATGATTTTCAGTATGCATAAATTACCATATGATCATGTGAATCTATCGGCACATTTTGTTTAATAGGTGGTAGGTGGTATATCTGTCGATTGAGGACCAAATGCTTGAGCTACTAATTCCTGGATATTCAAATAAAGCAAATAATAGGTTAGAAAATATTAATGATAAAAAATGATTTTAATTGAATATATATATATATATTTAAAAGACCTAAAAATTGTATAACTAAGATTTAGTAAAGTTTAGGACCTTGAATGATGTGGCCTCATGATCACACACCTGAGATTTCCCATGCATAAGCTGATGATGACTCAGGAGCTCTCGCCACACCTTGTGGTTGGTCACTCACAGGTATTGCATGACCTTCTTGCATATAGATACAATATAGATCATTTCACACATGTACAAATTCAAATTAAATTAGATATGATGTGTATTAATTTCAAACTTAAATAACTTTTGAAAGCACACACCTGAGATGGCCCATGCACAAAAGCTGACAATGACTTAGGAGCGCTCGCCACACCTTGTGGTTGGTCGGTCATGGGTATCACATGACCTCCTGACATCTAGATATAATATATCATTTCACACATGTGTACAAATTCAAATTAAATTAGATATGTCCACATAAATTAAAATGTATATTGGTTTACTTGACCATTTGAAAGGTGTGCCCATTTCTACAACACTCGAAAAACAAACATGATCATATTGAGAATATGGCATCCTTTGACCATGCATCTACACTAAACACTTCTTGAATTAATATTATATTATAGATAATTTAATGTTATTATTTACATGGATTTTTCACATTTCAAACAAATTAAAATGTGCCTTTCAAAAGATGTACATACATGTGTAAGATGATCGTCAAAATATAGTAAATGCATAAATGAATCCGTCGTAGATACAGGTGGGTCACCTGAAGTGGATTCCTGAGTATTCCCATAGCTTGAGCCTCCATGCTCTCTATTTCCCACTTCAGCTACCACGTGTGTAGTCTGATGTGAGATCTCTTGAGAGAAAACTCAATGCTCCTAATGTCGACAACATCATTTGCTACTGAAATGTAGCGAGAATACTACCTAAGAGATAGAGGAACAACAATCGATGGAATCGAACCACATCACTGAGGATCGACACGTGCTCCTAATCTATTTTGGAGCACGCCACACCAAGCTCCCTGAAA